>JAFFST010049611.1:407197-422284 GCA_022414735.1 Noturus placidus
ACCTCCATGCAAGGTAATTAATCTGCTAGTAAAAATGCTCCCGTCATCAAAAAGATGATGCCTCGGCCGATGTGTGAAGTGCAGTTAGCAGTACAATTAAGAAAATGTAGCTGACGTTATAATTACACCAATGTCAAGCATATTAAACATGCATACCAAACAAAACATTTGTTTTGAGTAAGTCAGTAAGAAGTGGGGTTTACGTATTGGGTTTTTTTTCCCCAATGGGCAACAATGAATAAAAAGTAAAAAAAAGAAATTGGTGTATATTTTTTTCACTGCTATTGCCTTATCCACTTTCTACCTCATGCCTGTGCAGTAAGGATAATATACCTTTTGTGGTGTACGCCTTGAGGAAAATCCCAGCTCTGAATTCAAGTCATCGATATGCCTCGGCCTGTTTGTCACATGCCTGAAAGCACCAGCTATGGTTATTGGAGTATGGCCACTGAATATTCCTCAGTGTACTTGTCACACCCAGCTTTGTCTAAGATGTTTTCATACTTTGCCGTTCTCTAACCAGCCAAAGCTTGCATGACATTTACAGGTGTGCATCACGTGGTCAAAGTTTTTTTTTTTTTTTTTTTTTTTCTTTCTTCCTCCCTCTTCTTTTTCCATTGTCCTGGACCATCAGTGACACGGGACCTGAAAACAGGTCTTGAGAGATGGGAAGTTGAGGGTACAAAATGTCCCTCAATGGTGGACCTGAATGCTTGATCACTTGAATGTGTGATCACTCAAGTTGTGATGGTCGTCTGTGAAGTATTTAGGATTTAACGAGGCATTTCTCTTGAATCCTTGACCTCATCAGCAGGTTGTAAACACCTGATGATTCCTCAAGGGAGTTTAACTTTTAGTAGAATGTTTTTCTTGCTGAAGTTTCTTTTATGTATTTGGCTTAAAGCACCACCAATTTGTACAGGTGCTGAAAACTTCCTGTCAGCGTTTTCAAAATAACCTCAGTCTTCACATTCCACTTGTAGGGGAGTGAAGCCCTGTAAAGTATTTGTAGTTTTTGTTTAGAGATGAGTGCATTGTTCATATTATATATATATATATATATATATATATATATATATATATATATATATATTTACACGCGCATACTGTACAGTGTCCGCCCATGCAAAACACACATTTAGTGATGTACTGTAAAATCTCAGAATAGCGTAACATTGTTTTGAATACTGCAAGGCTGAACTCTTTTCAAAGGACCTTGTTACTCTGTTTGTACTGTATGTTTGCTGTCATTGCACAAGGTGTCTGTGGCAGTTTAATGCAAGAATATGAAACAAAGGTTAATCTTGGTACCATCTGAAATAAGGCTGGTTGTTCTTGTCTAGTGGTGTAAACATGTATGACTTTAACAGGATTGTTTTATGTCGTGCAACTTGTTTTTTCCCCTCACCCTTTGTTCTGGATTAAATAAAAACTGTTTTGGGATGTACATGCAGTCAGTTATAGGGGCCACCTTGTGACGAACGTGATATTGAAATGTAAACTCGTAAGGACTTCCTTCTGACACCTGGCCTGTGTTTATATAGGTCGTGTCATGTCCATAGATGCTGAGAGTACCAAGCGGTGAATGATTGATTGCATATCCCTGTCTGATCTGTTGGCTGAAATCTTCCAGACGCTGCTGGAGTCACGTTAGAGTCTATTGGCGTATGACCATCCTGAACTCCTTTTTATAGGTTGCAAACAAGACTTAATATTTTACTTAAAATATTTGTTTTTCAGTATTTAAATGCCTGTATTCATATCGGGCATTGATGTGATTAACCCCCCAATTGTTTGCCTAGAGTGAGTTGGTGAATTTGAGTGTGTAAGGGAAGAAATTGGAGAAATTGCTCATTTTCTGGAATGCCAGCATGTGTGCAGTTAATTTTCAGTCTGCAACCCATCCACAAATCCTCTCCGTACATGTTCTGATGTATATTATCACAGTGTAATGGATTGAATTCGGGAAAACCGATTGCAGTGCTCTTGCCAGAGCATAAAGTCGGGAAATCAGACGCATTTGTGTTCAATGCGTCTACCTCCTCACTCTTCCCCAAATAGTACTTAACTTAACCCTGGGCCGAGAAAACTTTGAGGTGGGATGTCACACATGTATGTGAGTTTTTAGTGCAGGGGCCTGTGCTGGCTCTGGGCTATTTATACACTGCTTTAGCCTCTCAACAACTCATTGCTACCCCAGTAAACAAGTGCTACCCCAGTAAACTTTGCACAGTCGTTTACTGTAATTCAGTTCAGCAGTGTCCGATATACACGATAGGATTGTGTGCGTGCCATTGTATTGTAAATCAGGGCCTGAATGGCTTTTTGAATGGAGTGTAAATATTTTGTATGTCAATACCTTGCACTAAACACATACAACAAACTGTTACTTAAAGTCTGACAATGATTCAAGCCATTTGATTTGCATATAAACAGCAATGGGATGCTTTTCCTTCACTGTCATGGAAAAAACTGCTTGTGTTCATGAAGGCACACAAATGCTTTTTTCTGTTTTCTGAGTTTTGCACCTTGCTTTAAAAATGCCTGCACCAAATGGCCAAAGAACCGTCAACATAAGCGACCTCGAATAAGCATGGGTACACTGCCGACTTGTAATGAGGAGCCTGGGGACTACTAGAACACTCCAAACGTTCTAACTGTCTGTTAATTGTACAGTCATACAGCTGTTTGGGATTGTTAGCTGACCAAAGTAGATTTTGATTAAACTTGAACTTGAATGCCAAATGGTAGCAGGAGGGCAGAATATAGACTAGCTTTATTACCTCATGAAAGATTTTTATGTTTTAATCTAATTGGATCAGCCAAAGCACCCGAAGTTGTATGCATTTTTGTAATGTGAAGCTGCCCCACTGGCCTTCATTGTGATTGGCCACTGGGCTGAAACTTTGTGTAAAGTGATAGCCTGAGGCCTGTGGCTCAGTGATTTGCTGGAGACTTACTTTTCAAGTGTGAATCACTTGAGTAATGTGAAATGATTGAACTCAAGCAGCTTTGTAGTGAGTCCTAGTTCATGGAGTAGTGTTATTCAAAGTGGGGTCTGTTGGTTTTTTTTTATTTATTTATTTTTTTAAAGAAACTATTATTGTGGTGAAAATCACACAGCACTGTTATCAAAGCTGTATTTCTTATCCAGTTCTTAGTTATTAATCTGTTTAACTGGTCACTTTTCATGTAAATGGGCCAAGTGTGTTCTGTCAATATACATTTTACGAGCCTCTATGGCTCCAGTCAATAGCCAGAATATTATTGTACACATTTTACAATAAAGAGCCATTAAACTATTAATGTTTTAATAGTTCATTAAATGGCTACTCCATATCTGTGCTGAGGGGGTCCTTGGATTTTGATTTCTTTCTTTTTCTGCAGGTGCCAGGTTGCAAAAAGTTTAAGCTCCCCTGTCTTAGTTAAAATTTCAATACATAACCTAATGTGCTGTGATCATGTATTACACGGTTGATAAAATGACTTAAAATTCCTCCTAGAAAAAAATGTTAAATCTAGAACCTTCGGGTCTATGCTTTGTTCCTCACAGAGCCCTACATTTAGAAAGCTTAAATTCCTTATCTGTCCAAAGAACACTTTTTTTTTTTTTTTTTGTTATTAAGGCTATTCATGTATTTGGTTTCAGTGTCACAGACACTATGTTGTGCTTACTAAGCTGCCTGTTTAACAGTGGAGGGCTTTCTTTTTCTGATTTGAATCACCATCTGTACCCACACTTTTATTCTTTTATAATGCTTTTTATTTAATTTATTTTTTATTACTCCGCATTATATTTATTTACCTGGAGCTTCAGCTGCCTTATGCAATACTTCTCATTTATGATGCTGTCTTCTGAATGTTGCTTAAGATTTCCCATTGTTTTTTAAAAAAAAATCAGTTGGAACAGGTAAACAGTCAATTGGATTCTTTCCTGCTATCGCACTGCAGATCTGAGTTAGTGAACCACAAAATGTTTTATTGTCTCACTCCAATTTCCTTCAATGCAAGAAAATCATGAGCAGTTGACTAGAGGCTTAACAGCTTTATTTAAAGGAGGCATAACTTCAACACAGTATCTTTCACAGGCAAGACATTTTATGTGGTTAACACTGAGTGGAACAACTGCTGGCAGACCACTTTAGCTAAACTGGCTCCATGGAGTCTATGGCTCATATTCAGCAACAGGGTTTGAGGGGTCAGAGGGCAATGAGCATCATATAAAACTAAAGGGCCAGAGGATGGTGTGGACAGCAAGAACAGAGGCTTTAGGACTTCATTTTGGGAGCTTTTTTGATCTGAATACCTTGAAAATCTACTTCATGTGCTGGTTAAAGTCAATCATATCAATTATGTGTGAAACAGTAAAATCTGATGTAATATTAAGGGACTACTATAGGTTACACTTTTAAAGTGAACAAATGTGTATGCGGTCATATACGATATGGCCAATTGTATGCGGACACTTGACAATCTCACCCATATGGTTCTTCCTCAAACGTCCATAACATAGCTTGCCAAGATTGATGTGGAGTAATTAGTGTCCAGCACAGAGTCCTGATCTCAACCCCATTGAGCACCTTTGGGTTGAACTGGACCACCGACTGCATGCCAGGCCTCCTCACCCATTATCAGTGTCTGATCTCATTTAATGCTCTTCTGAGTGAATGGGCAAATCCCAACAGCAATGCTCCAATATCTAGGTGAAAGCCTTCCCAGAAGAGTGGAGGTTCTAACCGCACAGGGGCATTAAATCTGGACTGGGATGTTCAACAAGCACATATGGGTGTGATTCATTAGATGTCCACCTACTTTTGGCCATATTGTGTGTGTGTGTGTGTGTGTGTGTGAGAGAGAGATCAGTTGTTTGATTGAAAAGAGGAGAGAAACTCTTGTGGCTGTAATGATAAAACTGTGAGGAAACTAAGCTAAACATTCTTTCTTTTGTTTCTTTTCATCAGTATGCAGCTCCAGAAGATCAAGATGGATCAGGAGATGATGATGAGTTCTCTGGGTCAGGGTCAGGAGATGATGGTAGGAGATCTGTTTCTCATTACAAGGTCTTAATGAATTTATGATTAAAGAACAGCTTCAAGACTGTTAGGTATAGAAAGCAACAATGTTTCTTAACCTATGTCAGCTTAAAGAAGTTAAGGTGTAGTTTAGTTTCTTCTCAGATTACAGTTAATCTCTTAATGTTTGGAAATCAAATTCTATACAATTGCTTTTTTTTTAAATGTCTTGTAATTTATTTAAAAAAAAAAAGGTCAATCTGTGTGTGTGTGTGTATAGTGGATGCAAGTTAGTTGTGGGTCTAACTAACTTTAATTCTGCATTTTAAGTTGGAGACACCTGGATCATTGAGCCTGAAGTGACAACCCTGGCAAATCATAACACTACAAAGATGGCCTGGTTCACAGATGCCCCTGTTGGTCTTCCAGAACATCCTGTTACCCAGTTTGTTAACTTTGACAATGAGTCTGAAGAATCTGGCCACATCACTGAAGCTCCTTTGCCACACACCACCCAAATCAATGAGACTCAACCCTATCCAGTCATCATCGAATCTTTTGGCTCAGAGGAAGATCACAAAGTTGAGACTTCAACAATCCGCGAAGTGGCACAGCCAGTGACCACTGTACCTCCAGCTGTGAAACCACCAGTGATGCCAGTGCAGGAGGAAGAATACACAACCACCGCATATTACGAGGACAACAATGGAGAATCATCTGTCATAGACCAAGATGAAGATGAAACTACAGTTCTTGTTGAAACAACTGAAGCACCTGATATGGAAACCACACCACTGCTTCTGACAACAACGTTAGCTAGTAATTTAGCTGATGCTGAAGCTTCAGGTGATTCTGTTGAATCTACTACTGTTCAAGTCATTTTTGGTAATGAAATTGAAGAAAACATCATTCCAGAGAAGCATGACCCAAACCTGGCGAAACCAGCAACGGTAAGAGGACTATTGTATTGTATTAACATATTGTAGAGGGCAAAAGTAATTTGTTAACAGTATATATGTTTATGTACATACTATATAAAGCATGCCCATTAAAAAAATATATATATATATATATCTATATCTCACACCATTACTTTCCTTTGGCAGAGTGATGACTTCAACTTTGAGAATGAAATCCCTTTCAAGCCGAGACTAAAATCGGAGCAATCCGAGTCTGATTTTGCTCGAGGCAGTGCTTCCGACAACGATAGCTTACTGGAAAGGAAAGAGGTCCTGGCAGGTATGTGTTATATTAAACCCACATTGTTCCAATACCATGATATTTTGTATTTGGATCCAGTGGAACATGCTGACTTTTTCATCTTTTAAAAACCTTCATTTATAATGCATGAGTCAGTTCGTTTTCTCATTCAACATTTATTCCATACTTCCATAGGTGTCATAGTACAAAATAACTTTAAGAGGATGAGGTCATTTCAAAAGATGAGGACTAATCTTTTCCATGTTGTCTTCACAGGTGTCATTGCAGGTGGTGTGGTGGGCTTGGCTTTTGCCATCATGCTTGTTTCTCTTATGGTCTACCGCATGAAGAAGAAGGATGAGGGTAGTTATTCACTTGACGAGCACAAACACCCCAATGGAGGCTACCAGAAACCACAGAAACAGGAAGAGTTCCTGGCATAAAGACTCTTAAACATATTATCTCTGTCTCTTGATTCTATGCTTGACTGCCACTTAAAACTTCCCAACTCACCAGATTCCACATGCTTGGTGACCCTTTTTTGTTTGTTTTTTGTTTTATGTCAACATTGGATTTGCAACACAGATTTGTTGGTTGAACTCGAGGAAAGGTTTGCTTGCGTTTCTGTAGGGTTTTTTTTTTTCTTCCTTTCTAATGGATTCTCACACTGTGGATTGAGACTGTCTTCATGAGCCCTAGTTCTCAGTGAGCTGGCTTTTTTTTTTTGTGTTCGGGCTCTGCTTTCTACCAGTGCTGGGGAACCACAGCAAACATGAACCGGCTTCTCGTTTCCACCGTGCCTTATTTCCTGTCCCAGCGAACTGAAGTGCACACTGTGCAGTAGCGAGAGAGCCTCACCAGTTGTTTGTTGCCTAGGTAACAGATAGTTGCCATAGGGACGGAAAACATAGATTGCACTTTTGACATGCAAACATTACAATCCTCAATAACAATCGCTGTTTGCTTGGAACTGATTATGTGATTCTGCTTCGCCTGTGCTCTCTTATTTTCACTTGTTGAAATTATGTTCCACATTATTTTATCACTCGTGTGGGGAAGGAGAGCTGCCTCGCTTAACAAGTGGAATTCCTTTCAATTTCCTCCTTGTTTTGTACTTGTTTTGGCTCCAAAGATGGCATGTCTGAACAAGCAAGGCAGAATTGGTATTGGGGAAATTGTACAAATTGGTGATCAGACATGACTGTCCTCTTATTGCTGTATTTCCTAGGGGGATAAATACGTTTTGACGTTCTGTATACCTTAAATTCTTAAATACACTGTATGGAATTTCTGAAATTACACAAACCCAGTCTTTATTTTTTTTGCTAATCCAGCTCTTTGTACATATGCTAGTGGACCAAATTGACAGCTTGAAAACCTTTACTGAGATTAGAAGATGGGTAATCTTCTATAATACCAGGTCATTCGAGGCCTATTTGTATAAGTGTGTACATGTTTCTCTGTTTTTAGTTATCAAGTGTATTAAAGGACAGCCCGGCTGCGATGAGCTTACTGGAAAGCGTCATAATCAATCTTGTTTAATCGTGTGCACCCCAATTCTGCCTAACCTGAATTGTCTATTGTGAAAGATATGTGTAATAATGGCTCCCTGGAAAATATCTGGCTGAGTGTGTTTAAAATAATTGTCTAACCAATGCCGTTAAATAAGGGGGAAAAAATTTTTTATTGAAGCTGTTCTTTTGTCTAAATGCTAATCTCATATGTCAAGGAATTAGCTGCTTAATATGGCCGAACAGAGTAACGACGTATTACTACTGAAGTGTCACGCTCGGTGTATTACTGAACCTGCGCGTGCCATGCGATGTGTACAGCTTTCTTTTGTTTTCGGCTGTTTCTTTATGTTGATGTTGGTATTTTTACAAATGGACAAATATTTTGATGCTTTGGGTACCTAATTCCAGGCTTCAGGTTAGCTCAACTATATGTCCATAATGGAATTTTCGAACGAGGAAGTGGCAAAAGTGTGTTAAAGTACACTCGCAGTACAGTAAAACGTTTGTGCCTTTGCAGAATGGCTGGCCACGCCTCAGAGAGAGCTGCCTTTGTGTTTTGTTGCTGTGCAAAAGAAAAATTGGACCTACTTTGTCAGTTTGTACAAATATCTCTCTATTTATTATGCACAGTTGTTTTTCTATGTTTAATAAAAGGGAGTCCATTTTCAGCATTGTGTAACTTGGAGTTTGTTCTGTGCAGTTGAATGATTGAATGAGTCCTGTAAGCCATGTGTAGTGAAAAGAGGCTTGGAACTCTTTGTATGAAACTTCCTTTTTTGCCTCACTGGTGTCTATATGAGCAAATGTTTAAAAAAACAAAACAAAAAAAGCCTTAACTTTACTAAATGTTTTTATGATTGAATCATTTGGCAGATTTTTAAGAGACAGAGGACAGTGGCTAAAATCTGTTGGCATTAAATGTCAGGTACAGCTATTATTGTGTTAAAAGAGGCAGTCAAGTTCTAATATGCAAATATCTGACTATACTTTTAGGACACTTTACCCAGAAAAAGGGGTGGGGCATGTACACCTGAGGGTGTTCCAAGTTTGCATGTTTTTTTGATGAGGATAAAAGTGTAGGTATGTATGTGATTTTTATTTTTTTTTTTCTCCTCCCCCAAAGAGTTGAGTGATCTTAAGGATCTTTATGGTGAAATTTTCCATACACATGTCTAATATATCAGCCACATGAGTGTTCAAAATGGAAAAAGCAGTATCTTTTGTTAGCTTATAGCTTGTTCATGGCTAACATTTAGGTTACTTTGTCTTGATCACAGCAACACACCTGGATCAATAACTGAGAGACGTACTATGAGAGAACTTGCTATTTACTGAGTCAGATGTGATATTTGCTTATAAGGAAGTAAAAAAAAAAAAAAACAGGGCAGAAGCCATGAGTAATATTATGGCAACTTTTAAACTTTAATTGCAACATGTGCAAAAATCAACATTGAGGAAGCTTACTCATAATGCTGTTGCATGTCAGGTTATTCACTTGTACGTAAGCAGCTTAAATGACGGGTCGGGTCATGCTAGTATGAGTCATTAAGCAATGGAAGTGATTTAAGCACCTCTGGCACTCGCTTCTTGCTATAACATGTTACGATATAGACGGATGGGACTGACCTTTTGTTTAAGAAATCAAGTTAATGTTCCAAATCTCTGATCTCTTTAAAAGGTAATAACTCTGATAGCATGGCGCATTCCATGATTATAGTGTCTTCCTTTTTATTTTACTTTAATTGATGTTAGAATCTCATAGCTTGTCTTATGATAAGGTTACAGATTATACACACAAGGAGTAAAGTTTATTACAGTCTAATATGATCTCTAATGTACTAGTATTTCAAGCCAGACATCTAGCTGAGAGTCTGGTACATTTTTATCAATAAATGAGGCCATTATGAGTCACGAAGTTCAAAAGATTATTTTGTCACAGTATACTGGCTCATGGAAGACAGCCAATCTGGTTGCAACTTTCACACCTTTTAAGATTATAGTGAGGAAAAGTGTACGAAAGATATCAGACACTCCCGAGTTTAATAATGTACTGACTAGTATCACAAGCCTTAGTATCTAAGGCTTATGTTTTAACATGGATTTGTTTAAACACTTTGACATTTGCTTGTTGATGAAAACTTTAGCTCAAATTAATCCCTTAATGTTCTACCAGAATTCAAATTCACCACTCCTGGAATCAAGCGGTTAACCATTACACCGCTGTATAGGAAAAGTTTCCCATCATTACTGGTTACATGAATACCTAGAAGGGTGTTCCAGGTTGCGAATTGAAAAGGTGTGATTTCAGGTAAATCTATGGCATGTCAAGACTAGTCGCAAGATACCAAGGCAGCTGTTCCCTCCTTCCACATTGTTCTGCTCTATCTCATCAGTGTGACTAATTTCCCCTTGGGTGCTGCAGGCCTGTGGGCTACAGCTTAAACTGAGGAGAAAAGCCAAATACAGAGCGAGAGAACAGACAGAGCTTTCACAAAGACCTCACACATTGCTAAAAGCCCATCAAGCTGTGGGATGCTGGGGAGAGGGACGCGTCAGAAGAGGAAATGCGTATTTTTTCAAAGCCCTCTCAGACTTTCATGTCTATGACCAAATATTTCTACTGCCAATCTCTCAACCATCTATCAGTTGACAGCTGGGCTGCAGTAGGCACAAACACAGCATAAACATCCTATTATCTAACCAACTCCACACTCCTCTGGCTCCTGATAGACTCCATATGGAGCAGGACTGGCCAGAGAGAAATGGACAACTTCCTGTCATCACGGGTGTTCTGCAGTTCTATATTATTCAATTCAATTTTATTTGTATAGCGCTTTTTACAATAGACATTGTCTCAAAGCAGCTTTACAGGAATATAAAACACAGTACACACACACAGTAAAAGTGAGAAATTATCCCAACTGAGCAAGACACTGAGTGGCGACAATGGCAAGGAAAAACTCCCTAAGATGTTTAAGAGGAAGAAACCTTGAGAGGAACCAGACTCAGAAGGGAACCCATCCTCATCTGGGTAACAACAGATATTCTTAAAGAGATAATTATTGGTTTATATGTAATCTGTTTGGCTTTGAAAAGCCTTTGTCTCAGCAGTCTGGATTTGGAGTAGATGAGAGCTCTATCCAGAAGTAGGACCTCCGAGACCGATCATGTAGGTCCGGAGAGCCTTTTGGGAATTAATAAAACGTTTGATGCCAAAGTCATAAATTGACAGGTTACTAAACATCTAAAAAACTGGCCAGATGAAAGATGTATGAAGTTACATAATATTGTACAATTGCTCTTTAAAATCATTTACCAAGTGCCAGAACCATGCTTCACTATAGCTCTTCTAATTGTTTCAACATTTATTTCATATGAACTGGTATGAACCTGCGTGAGGAGGATATCATAAATGCATGGACGTTTGCACTCATAGATCCTGCGTGTAGGAACTAAAACAATAGAAACAATATAAACACATACTCTACATTCTTTTGTGCTGTGTAGCAGTTGACTTAGAGAAATATTTAACGATATGATTTTCAAACCATTTCACTTTCATTTGTGGTTAAGAGCCTAACAACCTCCATGTTTGAGCAAAAACAGGTTTCAGTTATCTCATGTAGGAATATTCAGCTCAGACACCCCCTGAGCACAGGCTGGAAATGCACCAGGTTGCTTTGAAAGAGTGTAAGACTTTGCAAGTCTTATATGTATAATGTAGTTCTCACATATTAACAATGTGAGAGGGGGGGGCGTATGCTGACACTGGTACACATACGGAAACCTGTAAATGTATTCAGCTTAATTTATTAATGAACTGATTTCTCAGTTGTTGTTTGATGACCAATTATTAATTTTTTAGTCTTACAGTTTACTTGTGTGTTAAACCTTCAGTTTTCATATAAACCCTTTCAGCTTACTGTGCATTGGGGGAACCATAGTCTGCTGCAGGCTATGGGAAAGCCCAATACACACACACTCACACACACGTCTGTCGTATTGGCCCAAATAGACCCAGCACAGCAGGGGCCTCTTCCTAATGAGGAGCTCGTGCACTCTGGTCGTCGCATTAAATCGTAAAGCAGACTTTTAGCCCCTCTTTATTACTTCCTTTTATCCTATATAGCATTCAGAGAGGTACACCTCAATCTCCACTGTCCACCATCTAACAGCAGCAAGGCCAGTGTGTTTATATGCAGTCTGCATGTTTATGTGGGATTATGTATGAATCCCACACATTTTCCTGTCAGTGAGTGGGGGATCTGTGTATCACTGGTGTGTATCCGTAGTCTGGGTTGTCTGTGAATCATTGTGGCCTTTTTATGATTCACTTGTGAAAGTAGTGGGCCGTGAGAGCCTTCGTGCACTGTCATGCTCATGTTCATGTTCATGTTCATGATCATCACCATATGTTTATTCGAAGCTAGTTTATTATAAGCACAGTTTAACTTTGTCAGATCTGGGTGGTCAAATAGGCATTTTCAGGTGATTTTCAGGTGATGGCTAATATGACTTTTGTTACCTACAACAATGTGAAAAAGTATTTAATTTCTTCTACTTGAGTGATATTCAACACTATCTCATATTAATAGTTTTAGATTTTCAAATGAAATGCAACATAAAACAAAGGCAACCTGTGTAAACATGAAATACAGCTTTTAGTCTTTTATTTTTCACCCATGTGAAAATCTAATTGCACCTTAAACTTAAAATCTGGTTCTGTCAACTTTAGCAGCAATAACTGCAACCAAACGCTTTGGATAACTAGAGATCAGACTTTCATTTACTTTTAGGACTAGGATTTACTCCTATGATTTGGCTCATTGTCTTTCTGCATAATCCAGTTGTGCTTGAGTTTCAATTTACAGACTGAAGACTGGACATTCTGCTTTAGTGTTTTCATGAGAGCAGAACTCACGTTTCCCTCTGTTATTGCAAGTTGCCCAGGCCTTGAAGCAGCACAGAATCCCCACACCATCACACTTCCACCACCATGCTTGAAGTTTATGATATTCTTTTAGTGGCATTCTTAGGCAAAATTCAGATGAGCTTTAATGATCTTCTAGGTTAGCAGTGGTTTTCGCCTCACCGTGGATGCCATTTTTGCCCAGTGTATTTCTGATAGCAGAGTCAAAAACACGGACCTTCATTCTCTACGTTTCTAGGTCTTTTGATTTTGGCCTTGGCTCTTTTATGACTTCCTTGATGAGTAGTTGCTGTGCACTTGGAGGAATTTTGGGAATTCCTTCTGGGAAGGTTCACTACTGTGTCGAGTTTTTCCATTTGGAGATAATGGCTCTCACAGTGGTTCTTTGGAGTCCCAGAAACTTTGAAATAGCTTTGTAACCCTTCCCAGACTGATGTATTTCAAGCCCTTTCTTCCTCATAATTTTTGGAATTTCTTTCAACTTTGTCATAGTGTATTACTGGGTAAGACCTTTTAACCAACTTCATGCAGTTGAAAGAAAGTTCTATTTAAGTGTTTATTTGATTGAACAGGGTTTGCAGTAATCAGGCCTGGTTGTGTATAATCCAACTGAACCCCATTATAAATGCAGTTTCATAGAGTAGGGGAATTAATAACCATGGGGGCAAATACGTTTTCACACAGGCCCAGTTGGTATAGGATAACTTATTTGCTTCAATAAATAACATTATGATTTAAAAACTGGGTGCTTACTTAGGTTGCCTTTGTTTTGTCTTAGATTGTGTTTTAATTTCTGAAACAATATAGTATGAGATATACACAATAACAGAAGAAATCAGCATGGGGCAAATACATTTTCACAGCACTGTACCTCACTTCTATTTTCTGAGGTAGGAGAGTATGATTAGGTCAAATAGTCCATTATATTGGATGTGGTTTATTTGGTATCATTATATGTCTAATTAGAATTTTATTACTGCTGTAATAAAAGGACTGTTAATAAGGTAACCACACAGAGCTAAACTCAAAGACTAAAAAGGCCACAGAGCTAAACATACAGTACTGCTTTACACAGATTAATGAAAGTTTTCCTTTGTACTTATCCCCCTCTAGAGAAATGTTGCTAAGCATAATTTCATTTAAAGTTCACAATTTAAGGTTCCTCTTGCTGTCCTTGCCACAACTAACTAGCTCTGTGTTTAGGTATCACCATCTACTATTAGCATGTAGCTAAGATGAAGCGTTTTACTAAATATTTACAACCAGAAGTACTCATTCAGTGAAAAAGATCAGGATAGCCTATATAAATAATAGAGAACACTGGGTTATCTTAATTTACTGGCTGAGAACACATTTTCATTAATGTACATATTACAATCAAATGATCCATAAAAATAAATATAATCTGATTACTCATATTTCAAAATAGCCTAACCTGTATGTCATGCATAGCATAGCTATTTGGCTTGTCAAAACGGACTTATGGTCTGGTATTCAGAGCTTCCTTGTAGGTTTAACTATCATTGCCAAAGAATTATATCAGTGGTTAAGTGTAAATAAGTGTAAAGTGTAAATAAGTAATATCTTTGTGTCATGGTGTAATATACTTACATGTTTTCATCTTCATTATGCTTATAAAACATACATAATTGTATACTGATTGACTCATTGGTTTAACTTTCTATTCAGAGCACTCATGCCAGCCATCAAAGTTTGTGTTTATGAAACACTAATCTTCTGAAATAACTCTCCCACAATGAAACTACAGCCAAGAACTGGCTTGCCTAGCAACGCCTTCCAACCAGAGACTTTCAAAGTTCATCTCACTGTTGCCTGAGGCCTCTCTGATCTGGAACAAAGGCCAGCTGAATATATTCTCATGAAATACTTGCAGAATAATTTTCTCTGCCTTAACATATGTGCACTTATAGACTTACTGTATGTGCTCAATGTGCTAATTAGCTCTGGATGTGCCTTGTGTAATTTTTTTGTTTAATTATAGTTTACATTTCTCACCAGAAATCTACTAAATGAGGGAGAACTCACATGTATTCTTGTAAGTCCTGTAAAAGACACCAATCAAGCTTGTCTGTTTTGTTCAGTAGAAAATCAGATTACTCCGTTTTTTTGTTCAATTTAACCTAAATGTTGTTCATGAGCCACAGTAATGTCTGCTAGTGTAGATGTCACAATAGGTGACATTTGTTGACTTATTATAAGTTCAAAGTGGAATCATCAAGAATAGCTTACAATTATGGGTTAATGTCTTATAGAGACAACAGATTCTTGTTTGTCCAAATTCTTGTTCGGCTGCACATACAGTGCCTTGCGAAAGTATTCGGCCCCCTTGAACTATTCAACCTTTTGCCACATTTCAGGCCTCAAACATAAAGATATAAAACTGTAATTTTTTGTGAAGAATCAACAGCAG
>JAFFST010049611.1:423592-437402 GCA_022414735.1 Noturus placidus
CGTTTACTGGTTAGCACGTTTGCCTCAATTCCCACCTCTGCCCTGTGTGTGGAGTTTGCATGTTCTCCCTGTGCTTTGGGGGCTTCCTCTGGGTACTCCGTTTCTTCCCCCAGTCCAAAGACATGTGCTGTAGGCTGAATGATATTTCCAAATTGTCCTTAGTGTTTGAATTTGTGTGTGTGTGTGTGTGTGTGTGTGTGTGTGTGTGTGAGTGTGTGTGATTGTGCTCTGCCATGGGTTGGCACCTCGTCTAAGGTGTCCCCTGCCACATGCCCCAAGTTTCCTGGGATAGGCTCCAGGTTCCCTGCGACCCTGTGTAGGATAGAACATGGATGGATATATTCATGGAAAGGATTTTAGGTGAGACAGTCTTCAAATTTGGTAGCTCCAGGTTTAAACTAAGGAAGCAAATCTCAGACACCAAACATGCCTTGGATGATTAGCTGCAGTAGGATAATGGGTGAAAATATGTACGTTTGAATTTTTGCCACACATCGTAATATTTCCGAATATCCCAAACTTTGAAAGCACATAGTTCATACATTAGTTTACAACTTGAATGCACATAAGTGTGGCAAGCAAAGGATGCATGAGGATAGATATAGAGAGAGGCAAGATAATACAACAAACATTTGTAAAAGCCTGCAGGACAAAACACTGGAGTGAAATACATGGTTACAGACAAAAACAAGTGAGGGGTAATGTGCTGAAATTTTTTTGCCTGCAAATCGACATGATACAAAATACCGTATGTGCACAAAGGTATGCTGTTTAATATTTAGATAAATACAGTCAAATACATATTAGGCAACTTAGAATATGTTCCATCTTAGATGTTAAGCCTAACCGGATAAAGATGGTGTTCAGCATCCTGTGTAGTGTGAAGTAAATCCTGATAACATGTCAGCGAGGAGTGGGGTTAACTAAACATTAGCAGGAGATCTGTCTCTCTCCTGGTATTTTTATCTACATTCAACCCAGAATCCAACAGGAGCCACATGCCAGGCATTCCTATGTCAACTCTCTCCTTCCCTCCCATCAAACCCACATTACTATCCTGTAGATTACTGTTGGAGCTCCAAGCATCAATTTAAAAATATCCATAGAATAATACAAGACAGACGATGGTCATTGTTTATTTCTGCTTTTTACTTTTTTGTAAACATTTCTCTGTGAAAAACTATGAATTGGTTATTATTTAAACCACTGCATGTGGTTCTTTCCCAAACTGTTGTCATAAAGTTGAAAGTACACAATTGTACAGTTTGTCTTTCTATGCAGTAGCATTCTAATTTCCCTTCACTGGAATTAAGGAGCACCAAACATGTTCCAGCTTGACAAGGCTCCTGTGCATAAAATGAGCTCCATGGAGACATGGTTTGCCAAAGTTGTGTGGAGGAACTTGAGTGTCGTGAACTGATCCCTGACCTCAAACCCACTGAACACCTTTGGGATGAACAGGTATGTAGACTGCACCTCCTCACCCAACATCAGTACCTGACCTCACCAATGTTCATGTGGCTGAATGAGCACAAATCTTCACCACAGCCATGCTCCAAAATCTAGTGGAAAGTGGAAACATTATAATGGCAAAGGAGGACTAAATCTTCAATGAGATGTTCAAAAAGCACATAAGAGGGTGATGGTCAGGTGTCCACATACTTTTGACTATATAGTGCAGCACTTTTTACTGGTGTAATTGAGCTAGCAGGGAAAGGCAGATGTTTCATGTTCCAAATAAAAGTACAGCTTACTCAAAGGACTGACATGGCATGAAGCCAGTAGAGCATTATTGAAATGCTTAAAGAATTTAGAAATCATGGATGCAGCTTCCTATGCTGTGTGTGTGTGTGTGTGTGTGTACAATGATGTTTGCCGCACATCATTCTTATAAGATATAATACAATATGTGATATAATACATTGCTTAACCCTAATAGTTTCACTGCTGAGCTACAGTATTTACTATTTATTAGATATTTATGCTTCCTATCTAATCTATGACCAGTCATCACTACTAAGCCCAGTGTGCCACTGCTGAATAATTCAAGCAAGCACTGTTACTGTCTCACAGTAATTAGGAATAAATTAAGGGTACAACAGCTCTGCTTTGAGTCATTATCTTGCTATATTTGAATGCTGACTGGTTTAACTGATCAGTGCACATCAGCTTTACAATGAGTTGTGATAATTACCAAATCATAAAATTAACTCATTTAAATCTAATTAACACAATTTCCAACTTATCTTAATTGTAATTGTTAAGTCACAACATGTCTGGTAGCCAAAGTTTTCTCCGTCAGTTAAGTAATGAAGCCACAGTATACAGTATTTTTGCTTCTGACCTACCTGTAGTATACACACATCTATGCACTGTATGTACGAGGAGTAGTTTACTCACAATGGATTTACTGATCCTCTGTTCTTTATAGCCACAGAACAATATGCTTTATTGTGAATATGTAACATGAAGAGGCAGAGAAGAAGTATTCTGGCAAGCCCATGAGAGAATGTAGATTTAATTCAGAAAGCAGCAGGAAGAAACGTGATTGAAAATGAGAAGATAGTCGGCTGTTCGAGACAGACAGGAAACTGCAGGTGAGGGATAAAGTTCCACAAGGAAATGAGGAGGAGGAGGAGGAGGAGGAGGAGTAGAGGAAGAAGGAGTGATTGAGAAAGGTTTTGTAGCTCTGTAATGATCAGATGTCTCTCAAACTCATTTTCCTTTTGGACTCCCAGCCCCAGCTGGTTCAAATAGATCAGGAGGAGCTTTCACACACAGCTGGACAAACAGGCAATAAAAGATACACAATACAATTATTAAGACAATAAATTTATTCTAAAGGTAATGTATAAAATAAATACAAGTCTTATTTGTTAGATTGGAATATCATTGTCAGTCACAAATTGGTATTTATTGTGTTCTTTGACCAGTTTCAAACATCGTGTCATGCTGGTAATGTATTGTACACTTGTATGCCCCAGTGTTCTGCTGTTTCCTATTGATTGTTAGAAGGTTTTCCAACCACATTTAAACCTAACAGGTAAAACAAGTGGTTTCATTTCTAGTATCTGTTCTCAGTAATTACATAATATCTTTCAAGAAAAGGTTCTGCTTGTCTACTGCATTGAGATTTTGTTCCCTCATTTATTACTTCTTATTATTCACATATGAATTCACGTTAATAATGCACAGTTCATTCTTGCAAGCATGTTATACAATTCATATAATGACCACTAGAATTAATCTAAATGTAAATATTTACTAGTAATTCCTTTTACTTTAAGCTGACCAGCTGCTTCCAGGGCACATGTTACACAATGTTCAAACATGGCCTGAGTGATTTCATTTTGCCGAACATTTGGACTTAGACACTTTGTCCAGATCCCACTTTTATCCTCGAACGGTGTTCACATGTCATCATTAGACCGTGTCGCTCTTGGACCTTCCTCTTCAACCGGTGCTTTTATTAAGAAAATGCACACACACACACACAAGTCTGACTCGATCAAAAGGGAAAGGATTTCCACATCCTCGCTGGCCTCCATTAACGAGGCCTGGAAATGGGCACAGGATTTATTGGTCACTTTATAGAAAGGAGTTGGGCTGCCGTTGAGTCTGCAGGCCCTTCAGAGACATGCATAAAATGCCCTCATGGCCTGAGTTATAGCTCAGACCTTTTAACAGGATATCATGTTGCAAAAAAAGGCATGTGAAGCAATAATCACTTTTGGACTTTTTCAGGGGTGACACATCTTACTGTTGCTCTATTTCTCAGGCTAACACATTATGAGATATGGTCGGGGGACTTAAAGGTCAACCCTATTTTGAAATAGATATGTGTGGCCTTTCCCACTTTTAAGCAATTCACATCATTTTTGGTATTTTACAGTGCTTGACAAATACTTTGTAGCCAAAAGAAATCACAGCCAAATACTATTAATCACTGCTTTTTTACAGCACTGGCCTTGTCTCATTCTTATTCTCTCTTATTCCTGACTCTTCCTCTTGTCTTCCTCTAATCATGCACACAGCATGCTTTCCTATGTCATAAATAACCAGCCTTTTTAATTTTAATAAACAAGCGTAATTAATGCTGCCGTGCGTTGCTTTAACGGCCGGGGAATGGCACTTTGAAGCAGGTTGTTCTGGGTACCAGATGGCCACACTGAAAGGGTCAGAAAGAGAAAATATCAAAGGCCTTGGACTGCAATTTATTGTGTGGGCTGTGATCTCACATTGCCTCCTGAGTGGAATTTCACTGGTGTTTTTTTTTTAGTTTTTTTTTTTTTTTTTTACTAGTGTTTGCCAATTCTCCACATCCACACCTCTACTCACTCTCTAACATGAGAACACTGTGACTAGATGATATTTACCTCATTCCTAACTCTATTAAACTGCTAAAATTTCTGTACTCACACACATGGGTTTGTATGTGTGTCTATCTGTCTGTCCGAGAAAGGAAATGTCATTGAGACTTCATATGGTTGCAAATGTTTGCCAGTTCAATTGAGTGAGCTGGAAAACAAGAGAGTCGCTTTACCTTCAGGGTTGACGGAGAGTACATGAAACAGCTCATTTTCAGTGAAGTGAAAAGCAGCCTGAACTATATAAATCAAGACTTTGGTAAGAGTTACTGAAGGCCAAATAGAAATGGAGAATGGGGGAAAAAAATGTCTTCCAAAAATATACTGTATTCAAAGGCAAGTCTAGCTGAATCTTTTCACCTTTCAGCTTACAGTGAGAGAGTTTTGAGCTACAGTGAGATTTGCAATGCAACATGCCTCACTGGTATATCACACCTGTCAGCTATCATGCTATCAGTATCCATCACAAACACAGTGTCTTTGTTCTGAAAACAGGGAAAAAAAAAAATCTTTGCCAAGCGTAATGCTGTATGGTCTTGCTTTACACAAATTTCTGCAATCCTAAAAAATCACTTATTAGAGAGGACTGTGAGAAAATCGGCTTATGGTGAACGACATTCTTTCCACTCTGACTAGAACCTTTCAGTCTGGCTCATTAATTATGTCCACATAACCATCACGACAGGACATTTATTTAGTCCCGAGACACGGTATTGCAGTGAGATGGCCAGACAGTGATGCAATGCTACTGCAACAACCTCTAGCTCCTCTAGCTCAAAAACAGAGAACTCTATGAGGTATTATATTCGAATAACCTGGCACTTATACCAGTAACTGTCAGTAAAACTGGACCTTCTACTAAGGAGCCATGGCATCGTCTGTGAATCTGCTTATACATCACATAACAGGCTCAGACAGTCGCTAAGCCGAGGTGGAAGAGTCATAGGCTGTGAGTTGGGGTTTTTATAGACTGACCACTAGATAAACAGTAAAGTATGGAAGTGTGGAATGATGAATTGTTCAGTGTCTGTTAAATTCTTGGCTCCTAAGGAGGTAGGAAACGGGCTTCTATAGCACATACACTTACTGTCCATTTTAATAGGAACACCTGTACACCTGTAGAAAAGCATCTCAGAATGCACAACACATCAAACCTTGAGGTGGATGGGCTACAGCAGCAGAAGACCACATTGGGTTCCACTTCTATCAGCCAAGAACAGGAGTCTGAAGCTCTCCTGGGCCCATACTCATCAAAACTAAAGATTAGGGGGGGGGAATCACCGGCTATTTTTCCAGTCTTCATCTTTTCAGTTTCGGTGAGTTTGTGCTTATTGTAGTCTCAGATTGTTATTCTTGACTGACAGGAGTGCAACCTGATGTGGCCTTCTGCTGTTGTAGCCCGTCCACCTCAAGGTTTGATGTGTTGTGCATTCTAAGATGCTTTTCAGCTCAAAACATTTGGAAAGAGTGATTATTTGAGTTACTATAATCTTCCTTACAGACCGTTCTCGTCATTCTTCTCTGATGTTTCTTATCAACAAGGTGTTTCAGCCTGCAGACCCTCTGCTCACAGAATGCTTTTTATTTTCCACACCATACTGTGTAAACTCTAGGAGATCAGCAGTTTCTGAGAAGTGCCACGGTTCAAGTCACAGAGATCACACTTTTTCTTCATACTGATGTTTGATCTGAAAATTAACTGAAGCTCTTGACCTATATCAGCATGATTTTATGCATTGTACTGCTGCCACATGATTGGCTAGTTGGATAAATGCATAAACGATCAGGTGTACATGTGTTCCTTTCAAAGTGGATAGTGAATGTATACTGTATTTACATTGTATATACTGGTTATCTAAATATATACAGTCGTAAGTTTGGTATCTAAAAGTATAGCACAATATACAAGATTGCACAGTGCCAGTGTAAAGAGTAGGTTGTGCATGCTAAAGGAAGCAACAGATTTTAATAGACGGTTTAGCAGTCGGCAGTTCCATAGACGCTAAAGAGCATCCTGTTTGCTCCACTAATCCATAAAACTCCTGCAGGAAAGTTAATATAGTGTGGAAAAATGTGCAGGAAAAGCAGTGGGTGGGCTGAGACTCATGAGAGTAGAGAATGGGGTTCCACATACAATATATACATTAAGCATAATCCACTTTATTACTTTACTTTGTAACACCTAATTCAATAGATCTGAGGGTATGTTTTTAGATCATTTACAGTGCCATTCCATGACAGATATACAAATGCCCGATTGAGATATCAGCTAGGAGAATGGGGAACACAAAAAGCCTCCTTTAATTCTTATGTTTTTAAAACCTGGATACTAAATCTCTAGAGCTCATTTCACGATGAAGTTCCAAAGTTCTAACATCACCAAAATTTCCAAAATGTGTTTTTGACACATTTATAGTCATGTTTAAATAAATTATATTGAAAGAATGAAAATATAAACCTAAAGGGTAGTGATAGCGTAGTGTTAAAAAGTTGGACTACTGAATAATTTATCAATTTGTATAGCGCTTTTTACAATGGTACATTGTCTCAAAGCAGCTTTACAGAAATATCATTTTTACATTTACAAGCGACTTACTAATGAGAGCACATTCACACACCAATGGTAGCAGAGCTGCCATGCAAGGTGCTAGCTTGCCATTGGGGGCAACTTAGGGTTCAGTGTCTTGCCCAAGGACACTTCGGCATGGGATCACCCGGGCCGGGATTCGAACCGCCAACCCCACGGTTGGTGGATTAGTGGACAACCCACTCTACCGACTGAGCCACAGCCGCCCTGGATGGAAGGTCGTGAGTTCACATCCAAGCACTGTCAAGATACCACTACTGGGCCCTCAACTGCTTAGTTGTAAGTTGTAAGTCGCTCTGGATAAAGGCATGTAAATAAACCTGCATCCAAATAAATAAATCAAAGCTGGTGTTAGACACAGATCTTTGACATCCATGTATGGGATACAGCAGCAGGTTAGAATGAAGTCAGAGAATGACTGGAATGTGTGTGTGTGTGTTTGAGATTAGAGGAGCTGAATCCCCTTCCACGAACTTTCAAGCACCGCCAGCATTGGAGCAAGGATGAGAATGGAATGTGGGAGATCAGAATAACGTTTTCTTAGGATCACACACACACACACACACACACACACACACACACACACACACACACACACACACACACATACGCATGCTACTCCTAAGTAAAACCCTTTTAGGAAACCTAAAACTCTAACTAAAACCCTAACTATCCAAGGAATGAGGAATCCTTTTTTTTTTTTAAAAAAAAAGTATATACAGAGATAATCTTATACACACTGCAGTCAGACCGCATCCATGTGCTCCTTCTTTCCCCAGGTAATCTAGCTGGGAAATGGATGGGCATCCATATAATGTAGGAAAGGCCTAAAACACCAGAAATACTATTATTACTATGAGGAAGCTTCTTTCTCAACGTTCTTCATCACTCAAATGTGACAACATGAAATATGAATTATGGAAAGCTTTTAGGACACTGAAAAGTAAAATAACAGTTTAAATGTAGGATTACTTCGACATAACAACCATGTCTTCTCCAGCACTTCGTGGTGTGAATTTGCCATGTTAATCTCACATGTCAGAGCACTAAAATTTATGGGTGCTAGAAAAGTAAAGGTGGGTGGCTGAGTCCAGCTCTGAATGTTCCCTGTTAAATTTCACAAGTTCATGGTGGCTGGACAAAATGGATATTATCATGGCACAAGCAGAGAGGTATAAAGAGAAAGTTTATGGAGATATCAAACAGCACACACAAGGGTTGATGTCTGTACACTCCTCTTATACTACAATGTGTCATATTGCCATGCTCATAGAATGTAAAGATGTTATTGAGATGTATGGTATTATTACTGGCACATGCATATCATTGCTGAAAGTTCCAGCACCTTCAGAAATAAATAAAACCTTGTCGCTGGCATGGTTCCAATAAGGATGCATGATTTCTACCTTTACTATGTAAAGGTATGGGGGTGGCTATGGCTCAGTCGGTAGAGTGGGTTCTCCACTAATCGTAGGGTTGGTGGTTCGATTCCCGGCCCGGATGGCTCCACATGCCGAAGTGTCCTTGGGCAAGCCACTGAACCCCAAGCGCCTTGCATGGCAGCTCTGCTACCATTGGTGTGTGAGTGTGTGTGTGTGTGTGTGTGTGTGTGTGTGAATGGGTGAATGAGACACAGTGTAAAGCGCTTTGGATAAAAGCGCTATATAAGTGTGCCATTTACCATTTACTATGTATCCTTTACCTCTTTAGTTAGCTTTTAGAGCCAAGCTTTAATGGTACATCAGTGGTCCTTATGAATTAAATTATGTTTAAATGTATAATATACTCATATTTCCAAGTAAAAACACAGATACTAAAGATACAAAAAAGTACTCTTAATTATACCACCCTAGCGACAACAAAAAGTCAAGCTTGGTACCTTTATTTCTGAAAGTTAAATATGTATCACACAGAAGGCCATCTGGATCAAAATGAGAAATAACATGACATCAATCAGAGACAACTTTTCAATGAAATTCAAATTGCATCTTATTATGTATTACAAATGGTTATGAAATACCCTGACTATGTTCCTTACAGTCCAGTAACACTCAAACGACAACATGCAAAGTGGTGAAAATGAGTCACTTATTACGATTACCATTTCCACTACAACTACAAGCCTTCAACACTGATGACCTACAAAATAACACTTCTTAATGTTCCCTTCTTCTTATGAGAGAGATGGCTGCTCATCAAAGTCATCTGAGATCTAACCCTTTCTTGCCCCACTGAAGTGTGGGAAAAGGAGCATGAACAGATGCTTTGTGGAGCAGATCGCTTTTCTTTCCCTCATCAATGGCAGACTTATGCTCGCCTGGTCCAGGGTTTCAGCGCTTCTGCCAACTCTCAAAGGAGCTTTCATGTCTCCGACCCATGAAAAGAACGGAAGCCAACAGATCTTCATCCTTGATTTGATGTAGTCTTAAGCAAATATACTACATGTCCTTGGAGGAAAGTGAAGCCTGTTTCACACTCACATCTTCTACAGATATCTCAGAGATAAAAGGTGTCTTTTCTTTCTGAGAGATCTCTGATATACATATCACCCTTCTTTGGCAAATTCAACGGTCCCTAACAGGATACTAAGCCTTGGTATTTTTTAAATATTTTTAAAAATCCTGGCTTTGTTTTTATGGTATTGGTTAATATTCAGCCACTGTTCAAACCACTTACAAAGTCCAATGAATATTTATTAACATCATCGCTGATTTTGACCTTTATTTTTCATCACATCCATTTATACTTTTATATTCTACATGCTTTAACATCCCCACCGGGGCCATCTGTGTGTGGAGTTTGCATGTTCTCCCCGTGCTGCGAGGTTTCCTCCGGGTACTCCGGTTTCCTCCCCCAGTCCAAAGACATGCATGGTAGGCTGATTGGCGTGTCTAAAGTGTCCGTAGTGTATGAATGGGTGTGTGAGTGTGTATGTGATTGTGCCCTGCAATGGACTGGCACCCTGTCCAGGGTGTACCCAACCTTGTGCCCCATGCTCCCTGGGATAGGCTCCAGGTTCCCCGTGACCCTGAAAAGGAGTAAACAGTAGAAGATGGATGAAGGGATGGATGCTTTAACATCCACTCAAGTATGTGCGCTGGTGTGTGCATAACCCTATCACAGCACTCTATTGCCATCTGGTGGTCCTGCCTTGAAAATGTTATCATTTATAATGCAAGGTGGATGGCTATTGGGACGTATTCGAGCAAATTAAACTGTGTATTTATATTTACCAGATTGACAATGGAGATGCATGAAGCATGAATCTTTATTTATTAACTTCTGCTCATGCATCAGTGGTCAGCTGAACGCACTTGTATGGGAGCATTCATCTACATAGGTGATGTCTCTGGCTAGTGTCAAGCTCATTGACAGGGAAGAAAGTAATACCATCTCTCCCATCTACAGATTAAATCATTATACTCCCTTCTGGATAGGATGATATCTCCTGACTATGGTTGTTCTTGGTAACAGTGAGAACATAAATAGTGGCCAATATTTTATCCTAAACATTGTACATTATTGAATGCAGCGAGATTTTTCTTTCAACTATAAAGGAAACATTGCTGGCGCAAAACCTTAAGTCATTCGATTACAGTGGGGGCTTCTGAGTTCAAAGCAGCAAACTTGAACTCACACCACCATGCTTCCGAAATAAAATGGTATGACTCATTAGCAGTTTCTTTCTCAACACTTTAATCATTCCATCACAATGGTATGAGTCAATCTGTCCATAACGCTTTAGCAACCTGACTTCTCTGTTCTAGAGACTTATCAGTGGTTAGCATCTTGTGTTAAATCCTTTGGGATCATGCTGATGAATTCTGGTTTTGTGTTGTCCATTCTAGTCCTTGTGGACTCCACGGCTCTTGATTTACATGGTTTAGGTCATACTATTTGTCTAGAGATTAACACGGTCACACATTGGGTGGCATTGATGCCTCCAGGGTCCCCAGTACGATCCTGTGCTCTGATTACTGTATGTGTATCTCAGGAGATGTCCTGTGGGTTCTGGGGGTTTACGCCCACCTCCCAGAACATCCTAGTTACTCTAAATTGCCCCTAGGTATGAATGAGTTCTAGGTGTGAATGTGTGTCCTGCAATGGATTAGCATCTCATCCAAGGATGGATCGCACCCAGTGTTACTGGAATAAACTCCAAATCCAACATAGCCCTGACCAGGATAAAGCATTGACTGAAGATGAATTAATGAACGTGTAGGAGCATTGAGGTCTGTGAGAGAGCAAAAGAAATGTGGACAATCTGAGTATCATTGAGGACTATACTGAAAAACCCTGCTGTATTATCCCCTTTGAGATATCTTCACCTACTTTTTAATGCTTTTGATCTGTCCAAACTTTTTTCTTAATAACATAAGCTCATCTCCAAACCTTCATACTACCTCCCTTTGTAATCCACTGCCAAGTTTACTAGTGTGTTCATGCTTTTTAATAATGCACACTGATGATTTCTTATGTCCTCTGCATGTTAGGAGATAATAACAACAGACACTAGATGCAAATGTCACAAGAACAATGAACTCTAGATCTGTTGTTAGTTTTGCTGTTAATGTCCAATTATATAATTAATGTAAAAGGCAAAGTCCACATAATAGTGTCAAATAAAGCTGACGTTCCGCTTTATAACAGAACGACAAGCTCAATTATTTAAAGACTAGTTGTTTAGGTGAGATCTTGCTGAATATTATCACAAGCACTTTTTTTACAATTAAGTTTTAACAGAAAACTTTATTTCAGCCATCAAAAGTTCACGATCCTTTATTCTCCCACACTAATGATCTCATATTGGGCGAGTGCTGTAATGAATTCTCCAGTGCCCAGAGAACAGAACAGCGTGGTTAGTGTGGTGACAGCCTTTCAGGCAGTAATTTGCTATTAACACACACTCTCTCCTGAGGAACATTATATAACATTCTTTATACTGCTTTCCCACAATCTGACTTTAATAAAAGAAGTTTTAAGTAACTATTTAAGATGTTCATATTACTTTTTGGAGTCAGCGAGGTCCTCTTTTTAGAGCTCCCGGAAAGAAATGCATTTTTTATATTTTTTTTTCCTCTCTGAAGTGTATTTTCTAATCTCATATGATCTTCTTCTATATTCTTATTTCATTTTTGAATATGCCCTATTTACTGAAGAGTATTACAGTAAGATTACTTTACAGTATAATAACTTCATATAATTAAAGTACAACATATAGTTATATACTGTATCTCTACTTAAAATGATGTATGAAATCACTAGTGCTCTCTGTGATGAATTGGCATCCCATCCAGAGTGAATTTTCCCGCATTGTGCCCAGTGTTCCCAGGATAGTGTCCAGATTCACCACAACCCTGACCAGGGTAAGTGTTGAAGATGAATGAAAGCACACTGCAATAAGACCTACCTCCTGGTCAGGGTCATGGTGGATCTGGAGCATAATCCAGAAACTAACACATTCAGCTAGGGACAGTTTAGATAGATAGATAGATAGATAGATAGATAGATAGATAGATAGATAGATAGATAGATAGATAGATAGACAGACAGACAGACAGACAGACAGACAGACAGACAGAATGCATAATAAATAAATAACAAGGCTATGGGCAGTGAATATATGTATTAGCTATTGAGTAGAACAGTATGAATGGCAAATACAGTATGTTATCATGGAAAAACTTGAATCCGCGCGCGCGCGTGTGTGTGTGTGTGTGTGTGTGTGTGTGTGTGTGTGTGTGTGTGTGTATGTGTGTATTCACTGTATATACAACAGAACCTGGAGGAAACCCACACATACATGGGGAGAACGCAGCTGTGAGGTTGCAGTGTTTCCCACTGTGCCATCCAGTTTCTTTCCTTAACATTTTTGAAAATATATCGCAAACTGTGATATTTGGTTGTTGATGGTTATGATGAGATGAGTTTCCATAGCAATCAGGCTGCAAACGAGTGAAGAAATACAGTCAGGAAGTCCATCTGTTGTCTGTGATGGGATCCCCTTTGAGGAGGCTTGTTGGTGCTCCCGGGTCCCCCTTCATCAAACTTATTTAATTCGGATCTTATGATGATGATGACGATGATGCTGCTGCTGCTGATGATGATGATGAATGCATGACTGCATGAATGCACATAGTCTCCGCCCCTAACTCCGCCCCTAACTCCGTGGCGTCCGTTTAAACTTGGCGAGTCCATTGCAGGAGGCAGTGCTGTGTAAGCAGCAGCAGAGAAGCTCGATCTGTGACATTGTTAGACCTTTTATTATTATTTTTTATTATTATTTAGCTATCTCACAGCTCTGTGCGTTTGTGAGCAGTTCAAACTGCCGCGATTATTGTTCACTCTTTTATAGCGTTGCATTTTGTTGGACTTTTCGTATAGGACTTGCACATGTGCCCACAGCTGGCGTAGTTAAAGAGAGGCGGTGCGTTTGTAAGGGGGTTTTCACTTTTGATTCGCATCTCTTAAAAACAAACAAACAAATAAATAAAACAAAAACAAAGGATCATCCAAAGTGGAGCTGGTGAGTATCTATTCGACGTAATTTTACTCGATTATTCGACATAGTAATATCCTGCAAACTGTCTCCCTGCTGATGTTTAGTGGAGGATAGACTTTCATGGCACATTAGTGAGAACCTACAACTGGATTACTGCTGAGTTGGAGACAGCTATTCATGTTTACGACTTTTATTCGAATTAATCGCATGCATGTTTTAAATGCATCCAACAAATGACTTTGTCTTCTCCTGTTGGTAATGTAGTTCTATAAGATGCTTCACACAGCCTATTGGAATGAATTTACAGAGCATGTGGAATTGGGGAACATGTACTTTAGAGTGCTTATATATATA
>JAFFST010049611.1:441453-461374 GCA_022414735.1 Noturus placidus
GAGGGAGGGGGAGAAAACAATGTCTGTGAATGGACAGATGTGAAAAAGCCTTTTAAGGTTTGAGAGCTTTCATGAGGCCATGATGGCCATGCAGTCACATTCTCTGTATGGGGTTCAATCTCTAAAGCATGAAATCTCAAAACAATAGTCCTAATTTCTTATACCAATAGCTTTAGTCCTATATCAAACCAATAGACGTCATTAGCATACTGCTAAATGAGGCATATGAGGTGGGTTATTTATCTTTGGCATAAAGATTGCTTATCTCAAAACACATAGACCACACCAGCTAAGAATACCAGCCCTCATCGCTGTTGAAGACACCATTGCATTTTACTTTTGCAGTCAAAAGTTTGCTTTGTTTATTAAATGTGAAATGGAGTAACGTTAGAGTGCCATTAACCATACTGTTATAGTAAATTTCACTGTTAATTAAAATATTTTATAGTAATAATGTTTTATAGTTTTAATGTTGTATAGGTTATAGCTGTTGATAGTTGTTATAACATAAGTGACAACACAAACTATCTTGTTTCACAGGCTTTCCAGAACATGAAAAAAAAATGTTATAAACATTAAAAGTAAAATGTGTCATTCTTTAATAAATACAAAATTGTAATCGTTGGACAATTCCTGTGGTATAAGAGGAATAAAACATTATGGGATGTTCTGTTATTGGAAAATCATACACCTCATGATGGTAACAGATTTCTGCTTCATGTCTGGCTGCTTCACACCTCCCTGTCACTGATTATTTTCTTTAAAATAGAAGGAAATTATCTTAGACATATCTAGCAAAAACATTTTATTACCATTAGGGCTGTAACTAACGATTTTTTGATAATCAGTTAATCTGTCGATTGATCGATTAGTTGGATTAAAAGGCCAATTTTTATTTATAAAAAAAAAAAGTTTTCACATTTTGCCCAATGCTGTCATTCAAACATTGTGCAAATTGAAGGCTACAATGACATCACAGACCCAACTAATCCATAATGACATTCGTTGTCGATTATTTTAATTATTGAATTTATCGATTAGTTGTTGTAGCCCTAATTGCCATTGTTATAGGGCAGCTGTGGCTCAGTCGGTAGAGCGGGTTGTCCGCTAATCCACTAACTGTCGGGTTGGTGGTTCGAATCCCGGCCCGGGTGATCCCATGCCGAAGTGTCCTTGGGCAAGACACTGAACCCTAAGTTGCCCCCAATGGCAAGCTAGCACCTTGCATGCAGCTCTGCTACCATTGGTGTGTGAATGTGCTCTCATTAGTAAGTCGCTTGTAAATGTAAAAATGATATTTCTGTAAAGCTGCTTTGAGACAATGTACCATTGTAAAAAGCGCTATACAAATTGATAAATTATTATAAATTATTATTAAATTATTATCTTACAATAACTCTGTAGACTATTTTCATTCCTTCACATTCTCAAAGATGTTACATTTTGTAACATTTATGACAATGGCATATAAAACAATGGTAAATGTGTCATGTCCTTGGTTGTAGCACACTATTTAAGACCAGTCCACATATTAGCATCTTGCCCAAGAGAGTTTATATAAATTTCAGAGAGACAGAGAGCTAAAGAATATCTTATGAGCACAGATTCAAATAACTGAATAATATCCTGGGAGGCTAATAAGATCAGTCAGCTCTTCCATCAGGCAGGTGGCGTAGAATAGGGCACAGTAGTGACAGACGCTCTGAGCATCACCGATAGTTCAATAAGAGGTGTCAAATGTAGCAGAAATGAATTCCCTTTTTGGTTTATTCAGATCAAAAAGTGTCTATGAAATGACAAAATGCCAATGAAAACTACATATGGTGTAAGATCTAAAGAAATCAAAACAGTCAGATTTCCTAATGGACTTGTGAAAGTATTATATCATCATTTATTATATGAAAAAACTAATTCCAGGTCAAGTTTTTATACTAAGACATGACCTTAGGTTCTATCTGGGTGAATAATGAATGGAAGATAGAACCTTATAATCTTAAGGTCATCTCTTATTATAAAAACCTGAACTAGAATTTGCTTAAATTAATTAATACAATTCAATTAAGTGTATTTATTTATAAGAAAGTAAAATCTCAGGAATCTATCAAACCCATGAGAGTGTGTTCAACTTCACAGCTCTGCACAGCTATTTCACGATTGGCCAGACGGGTGGCTGTGGCTCAGGTGGTAGGGTGGGTTGTCCACTAATCGTAGGGTTGGTGGTTCGATTCCTGGCCCACATGACTCCACATACCAACGTGTCCTTGGGAAAGTTGCTCCTGATGACAAGTTAGTGCCTTGCATGGCAGCTGTGCTAACATTGGTGTGTGAATATGTGTGTGAATGGGTGAATGAGACACAGTGTAAAGCGCTTTGGATAAAAGCGCTATAAAGTGCAGAGCATTTACCATTCACTCAACGTGCTTTTCATGTTTATTCTGACACTTTCCATGCCGCCAAGGCTCACAAATCCATATTATTTATAACAGTAAAAAACCCTTTTCATGTAATCTTAATGTTGTATTGTGTCATGTTTAACAAAATAAAACTGATTTAAAAAAAACATGGAACCCACTTTATTGATTTTTAAATAATAGTCTTTTTTTTTTTTAAATAACACTTTCTTCTTGTACATACATGCACAGTATTAACTTCAGTGAAAAATGTTTCTGGTTGCTACATGTAAAATTCAGTTTATCTGAGAAATATTACATCTAATACACTTCGTCTGCAGTAAAGAAAGCAAACACCGTGCGAGTGTCACTACTACGAGGGGCGGCTGTGGCTCAGGTGGTAGAGGGGGTTGTCCACTAATGATAGGTTTGGAGGTTTGATTCCTGGACCACATGACTCCACATGCCGAAGTGTCATTGGGCAAGACACTGAACCCCAAGTTTCTCCCGATGACAAGTTAGCACCTTGCATGGCAGCTCTGCTACCATTGATGTGTGAGTGTGTGTATGAACCAATATTGACGTTCTCTTGGTAGCCCAGCACCTTGATTCAAACTTTTGTTTAAGGTGTGTGAAACATAAGGGTCTCAGTGGCAGGTTGTCATGTGCAATCTATGTTTTTTGTGTTGTGTCAGTCAACATCCCACATGCTCATGTTCAAAGCATAAATATGGCAATGGATCGGATAAAAAAATAAAATCTAATCCGATCCAATGCCAAGTGGCATGGTCGCGCAGTGGGTAGTGTTGCGGCCTCACAGCTCCATGTCTCCAGTTTGATTTTGAAATCGGGGTACTGCGCGAGCACTGCCTGGTTCTAGTACTGCAGAGTTCACATGTTCTCCCTGTAAGGTTTCCTCCAGGTTCTCTGGTTTCCTCCCACCTCCAAAAACATAATCTAAATTGCAAAGAAGTATGAGTGTTCAGAGTCATGATTCAGAGTTGAATCACCATTGTATCCAAAAGTCACACAGCAAAACTAAAGTAAGAAAAAGTACATTTTAATAGCCACTAAATACGGTAGTATTCTGAGAATAATATTGCAACAAAATAGTGTCGTGTTGCATTGAACATGGGTGGTGGTTTCAGTTATATCATTTACCTAGTAGAACAATCTGTTCAATCACCTGTATTCACGTGTCTCATTAAACCAATCACACTCACTTCCCTCCATTACTCAGTGACATTGGAAATCTAGACTGTTCCACTCAATAAGATTCTTAGAAATCAGGCAAGGTCAGATATGGCTACTGTTTAGTTACAGTTGATTAAACTGGAAGAATTAAATTTGGTTTTTGGTTGTTTTGTTGTTCATACTAATTGTTTGCTTGCTTAATACTAAGGTGCAATATACAGTTTGGGTTGACATCAGTTAATAACATTTAAACCAACGTCCTTCATGTCAGTGTCACGAAAAATGCCTACATCATGCTTGGGGAAACAATGCGGGCAGGAAACTGCGTGTGCGTGTGTGTGTGTGAATGATTAAGCAGCCTGCATGTCTGCAGTGGAGGACTACAGTGAACTTCTGGACAAGGAGAGTCTGTGTCAGTCCTGCTCTGTGTGTGGGAAATGGCCTTTATTCCCACTGAGCAAGAAACACAGTATTCTCTATCAGCCTGATATGCACGTGCCAAGTTTTGTTTCCTTTGAGTGTTAGTGATATACTGGCCAAATAAAATACTAAAGAATTATTATAGAAATCCAGATGCACATTAGCAAGAGACGTATAGACTAGGGATGTAACCAATAGAATAGATAATGACTTAACGGGTACATATAGAGATTACAACTTAACTCACATTATTAGGTCGGTTTTTTTTTTTGTTTGTAGGAAGGTTACCAGGAAGGTTCACATGTCATCTGGTTGAGACTAGAAGCATGCATTGGGAGTGATAGAACCAACTACATTTGTTTGAAAATATTGCATATATTGGTGAGGTTGAGGAACTGTCAGAGCCAGGATCACACACACTATGCTGACAGTATCTGCAGTGGAGGACTACATCTTGTTTTTTTACTTTTACAATGTTTTATATTGTTCTCATGGGCATAGTCATAGGTTTCAAAACTAATAATAATAATAATAATAATAATAATAATAATAATAATAATATTATGGTTAAGGCCAATCCTACTTCAGGTTTAAATCTGAATACAGAGAACTGATACAAATATTGATACAGATAGTGGAATTGCATGACATGCCTAATATGGACATATCTTACTGTTTATGTGAACAACACAGATGAATAATAGGAATAAAAGGAAATGAAAGTGGGGGTGTAGTTATAAAAAAAAAAAAAACAGAAAGAAATACTTAAACTGGACTTCATTTAGCACGTTGATAGATTTGTTACTATCCAACAATTATAGTAAACTATATATCTTGCATGCATACACACATACTGTACACCAGACTGTTTCACACAGGAAATCTTCCATGCTTAGACAAGGCGTCACTCTTCCTCTGTCAGGGTTTCCGTGCAGTCATTTATAGAAAGGGAGCTTCTCCATGCTGCTCTGGCAGGAAACCGGGATCAGACATGGCTGATTTTTCAGGCAGTGCTGGAAATGGTGGGTGGATTTTTCTGAGGTGTTGATCAGCTTACGAGTAGCTCCATGTGTCAGGCTGTTTGCATGACTGTTGTTTTGTGAATGAACCACTGAATAAACTTAACCTAATTATAGCGATGGCACTGTTACTTTATATATTTTATGAAGGGATGGGTTATATTTTTAGGAATTGATTTGTACTTAAATGAGGATCACCATATTCATTGAAAATCTGCTTTTAATTGTAGCAGAAGGGGGGGCTAGTCAGCAGTAATTACATGAGATGAGCAGTGCTGTAATCAGCCATGCAAGTCAAGATCAGCTAATGGTTTGGTCAATACTCTTTGCATAAAATATTGCTGAAAGGTCTTGAACTATTTAATTGCAATACTTTAAATTGTAGTTTGAAGATGTAGATGAGTCTGGAACTCAGTGTGGCCATTACTGGTTATTGTTAATGATTTCTATTGTCCAGTTATGCACACTGTGGTTTGCCTCAATATCCTGAAATCTTGATGAGCTATTGCTCAAAGCCTTGGTGCTTTGTATAATCTATTCAGGATAACAGTGAAGAGCTTTGCCACCTGCCACATCAATGTGAATAGGTACAAATGTAGAATAGCCAGGGGTGTACAAGATCTCTTGTGGTTCTTGCTATTGACCTTCTTCAAGGTGATTTCTGCAAGTTGTCCATGGTTGTCCTTATATAAAGAACACCACCATTAAGTCAGTGCTATCTCTGATATCTCATTGAACAAGAGTAAAATACAAGGTAATGACCATCTCTCATAGAGTTTGTTAGAAAAGAGCATCTTGTGTGGCATGGGCAATATGGATATGCTATGTTTTTATTCTTAAGGTTCATACTTACTACAGTACTTACTATAATACATCTATGGTACTATTAGGAATAGGAACAGCGTTATGAATAAACAATAACCACTGATTCCTAATTTCATCCGTTTTCAGAAGGACAAGTAAAGGTTTTTTTGCTTTTCATGGTGCCTGAATTCACTGAAGCCTCACCTTCTTTCTTCATGGCTGCCTTTGTGTGGGATTATGCTGATAGTGCACTTTGTGATGTAGAGGAATTACGGAAGTAAATCTGGACTTTGAACAAGACGTTTTTGGGCCAGTCTGGAGCAGTGTAAATAAGTCCCTTTTGGGGTAGACTATGGGCTTTGTGACTTTGCAGATCTTATACATGCACAAACAGATACATTGCACACCCAAACAAAAGGAAAACATTAAAAATCATGATATGACTCCTTTAAGTCGTCACCTTCATCATTGACCTTCTTTTTCACTGAAGTATAAATATGAAATGGAAGGTTTGCAGATGTTTGTTTCATCTACTGCATGTTATTATTACTATTCATTATTACTATGGTGAGACGCACGGTGGCTTAGTGGTTAACACGTTTGCCTCACACCTCCAGGGTCCAGGGCTAGAGTCTTGCTGGGGCCATGTGTGTGTGTGTTTGCATGTGTTTGCATGTTCTCCCCGTGTGTTGGGGGTTTCCTCCCCCAGTCCAAAGACATGCATGGTAGGCTGATTGGCGTGTCTAAAGTGTCCATAATGTAAAATACAAGGTATTGTATTTTAACGGCTGTGTGAATGTGATATGTGATTGTGCCCTGCTATGGACTGGCACTCTGTCCAGGGTGTACCCCGCTTTGTGCCCGTTGTCTCCTGGGATAGGCTCCAGGTTCCCCGTGACCCTGATAAAGAGTAAGCGGTAGAGGATGGATGGATGGATTATTATTATTATTATTAATACTAGTACTACTATTAATATTAACCTCTACTATTACTCATAGTCAAAATTAACATCACGTCTACTTCAGCTGAGTGAACTGCTTGGGGTGGGCTATACTGCCTTAGCATTAGCCAATGAGTAATACAGTGGTACCTCTACCTACGAGCAGCTCCACCTACGAGATTTTCGACCTACGAGATGGAACACGGGGCAAATTTCTGCTCGAACAACGAGCTGAGGTTCGAGCTACGAGATGGGAAAATTTATAAGATTGAAGATTTTGAATTTACAGTAGATATGTAATCGTATTATATGCAATCGTAGGGTGTCCTTGGGCATGACACTGAACCCTAAGTTGCCCCCGATGGCAAGTTAGCACCTTGCATCGCAGCTCTGCTACCATTGGTGTGTGAATGGGTGAATGAGACACAGTGTAAAGCGCTTTGGATAAAAGCGCTATATAAGTGCGCCATTTACCATTCATTTTGGCTGTCTATGATTCATAATTATTTATAATATAAAGTAGAATATGTAAAGAAAGTGCAATTTTAGTTAATGTTACGTAAGATAAATGTTTAGTGCAATGCGTAAAGTACGGTATCGTAACTGTGCGATTCAAGTTTACCGTCGTCTCCATGCCTCCCTCCCTCCCTCCTCCTGCTCAGCCTTCGCTACCGTAGCTGATACAGTATCCATACGTAAGTACCCACAGAATTACCTGTTCAATGTCTATTTTCTTCTTTTATGATTACAGTACAGTACAGGTATTTAAACTGCATTAATTACACATAGGTTTGTATGGGAAAACATGCCTTTTTATATGTAGTACAGTGTTTTGGGGGAATTTTAAAGGGTTGGAACCAATTAAATTTTTTTCCTTTATTTTAAATGGGAATAATTCGATCGACTTACGAGATGATCGACGAACGAGCTAGGTTATGGAACGAATTAATCTCGTAGGTCGAGGTACCACTGTATTTGGAGCTTTAGTCATCATAAGCAGTTTTCCTGGTAAAGATTTGGCCTCAGTAACTAAAAACTTACTTAAACAGTCAGCAGGGCATCAAGCAATCACCATGTTACAATAGTCCAATCTAGATGTTTTTTAGCTTCTTGTAAGGTTCAACCAGCATCTAGCTATCTGTCAAGCACTACAGTACTACAACTGAAATCTATCCTCAGTGTGAGCCAGGCAATAGATTATTAAGCACTTTAGCCTGCATTGCTTCTGTACTATGATGCTTCTTCAAAACCAGACTGACATACACAACGATTGTTATTGTTACTTATAAAAGAACAGAGGTGTTGGAAGCCAATGTTCTCCAATGTCTGCATGCCTTCTAGCCTAATTTTATTATTCATATACCTGTAAGAGTTAGTGAATATATGTTTACAACTAGTAGAGGAAAATAAACCAGTGTTAATATGGCTTAATCAAACATCATTTCCCCTTGCAATGTGTTTCAGGGATGTAATACAGAGAAATAATGAGCAGAAATCTAAAAGCACACACACACACACACATCAAAATGTTAGTAAAAATCAGCTCAATATTTCAGCCATTGGGGTTTAGCATAGAACACTTTGGTGTCTGTTAAAAATCAAACTCCGAAAACTATAGCTGCTGTAGCTTAAAAGGATACAACTTTGTTATTTGTGGACAGTATGTTTGAAAATCCTATTGGATTAACAAACTCTATATGATCACATTGGCAATGCAGGTTTATGGTAATCTTAGTCACAAGTGATTTTTCCATGTTATGTTGTACAGTACTGATTTCTTCTGGTATTGTTTATATATCATATTAATTGTTTCATAAATTAAAACAAAATCTAAGATAAAACAAAGGCCACCTGAGTAAACACAAAATACAGTTTTTAAATGATAGTTATTTATTGAAGCAAAAAAGTTATCCAATACCAACTGGGCCTGTGTGAAAATGTATTTTCCCCCATTGTTACTAATTCTCCAAATCTATGAAAATGCATTCATAATGGGGTTCAGCTTGATTAGACGCAACCAGGTCTGATTACTGCAAAGCCTGTTCAATCAAATCAGTACTTAAGTAGAACTTTTTTTCAACAGTATGAAGTTGGGTAAAAGGTTTTAACCAGTAACACAATATGCCAAAATTAAAAGAAATTCGAGAAATTATGAGGAAAAAGGTGATTACAATACATCAGCCTGGGAAGGGTTACAAAGCTGTTTCAAAGGCTCTGGGACTCACAGTGAGAGCCATTATCTCCAAATGGAAAACTCAGAACAGTATTAAACCTTTTCAGATCTTCCAAAAGTCATCAAAGAGCACAGCAACGACTCACCCAGGAAGTCATAAATGTGCCAGGGACAACATCAAAGGAACTACAGGCCTCTCTTGCATCCATAAAGTTCACTTTTCTTGACTCCACTGTCAGAAAGGCAAAAATTGCTTCCATGGAAGAGTGGCGAGGTGAATACCACTGCTAACCCAGAAGAACATTAAGGCTCATCTGAATTTTACCAAAACACACCTTGATGATCCTCAAACCTTTTGAGAGAATGTTCTGTTGTCTGAAGAGTCAAAAGTGGAACTGATTGGAAGACAAGGTTCCATTACATTTGGCATAAACCAAACACAGAATTCCACAGAAAGAACATCATACCTATGGTCAAGCATGGTGGTGGAAGTGTGATGGTGTAGGGATGCTGTGCTGCTTCAGGGCCTGGCAACTTGCAATACTTGAGGGAAACATAAAGGAGAATGTCTGGTCTTGGTCCGTTACTTGAAACTCTAGCACATTTGGATTATGCAGCATGACCATGATCCAAAGCATAGGATTAAGTCTTAGTCCTAGAAGTAAATGAAAGTCTGATTTCCAGTTATCAGAAGGCATTTGGCTGCATTTATTGCTGCTAAATGTGACACAACCAGATTTTAATTTTAAGGGGTAATTTGTTTTTTGCATCTATGATAGGTGTTGGATAACTTTTTTGCTTCAATAAAAACTAAAACTATTTAGTATATGAGATACACAAAAACCGAAGAAATACTTTTTCACAGCACTGTATATACTAAGCAGGTGAATAAAGAGACTCGAATGTTGGTGAAAAATTAAAGAAAAATGTCAGACATTGGTTGTTTCTGGTTTAAATTGGGATTAATCTGCAAACATAAAATACTTGAATTGTATCCATTGTAGGTTAAGTTAACTGGATGTTAATGTAAATGTACATAATATGCCTATAAGTATGTGGACACCTGCCCCTTATATGAGCTTGTTGGACATTCCATTCCAAAACCATGAGCTAATGCTAATATGATGCTGATGGCACTGATGTTGAATCAGAGATTCTTCCAAAAAGTGTCCATTGAGGTAGAGCTCAGGGCTCTTTGCATGCTGCTGGGGTTCCTCCACACCAAACCTGTCAAAACATGTCTTAATAGACTTCGCATTGTGCACAGGAGCATAGTCATTGTGGAACAGGAAAAGGCCTTCCCCAAACGTTTTCCACAAAGCGGGATGCATGCAGTTTGTCTTCAATGTCTTTGTATGCTGTGCTGTAAATATTCCCATTCACTGGAACTAAGGGGCCCAAACCATGAAAAACATCTCCAGACCATTATCCCTCCACCTACGTTTCTGTTGACATTTCAGTAGATATCATTCTCCTGGTTTCTACCAAACCCAGATTCATTCATCAGACTATCAGATAGTGGCTCATGTTTCATCAAGAATTTGTTTCCACTGTGCAGGAGTCAAGTGGCTGTATGCTTTACACCACTCCAGCTGTCGCTTGGCATCTTAGGCTTGTGTGCAGATGCACAGTTCTGGTGCTGATGTTACTTCAGTTCAGAGGCAGTTTGGAGCTCTGTAGTGAGTGTTTAAACACACACTCGGCAGCCCTACTCTGGGAGTTTGTGTGGTCTACCACTTTGTGGGAGAGCTGTTGTTGAAATTTCCATTTCACAAATATCCAATTTAAAATTGACTGGCAAGACAGAAATTTCACGAACTGACTTGTAGCAAATGTGGTATCTCATGACATCTTATGCCACAAGTCCCCGAGCTCTTATTATGACCCATTCTACTGCTGATATTTTTTTCACTGCTATGTGCTTGAGTTTATGTACCTGTTAGGAATGAGTGTAGGCCATAGAGTGAGCTATCTTTTGTCCCTTGAGCTTCATATCTGGCTGCCCACTCCATCTTCATTTTATTTTATTCTAGTCCCTATATCGTGCACACCACAACGATGTTGCTCTCTATATCAAAATGCCACCAGATGCATCATTTCTTTTTCATAATTTCTTTCAGCCTTCATGGCGATGCATGCCATAATAAGCACCTGAATAATGCTTTCAGTATTTCAATACCTGTGCACATGCGTAGTTTGACACAACCTAGCACTGTGCAGTGATCTATACTGCATGGGTGAGTTCTACATTGCTATGTGTGCCCACATTCTTCAGCAGTTGAAAGGAGGCGTTAACTTGGTATTGCATGGAAATTTTTAGCTATTCTTAATGCTGAACGTCGAAGCAATTTAGAAACAGCCGAATACATTTTCTCCTCATTTCTGTTCGCGTTAATTCATATTAAGAACTCGGGCTTGGGGAACGTATCCTGAATGTATTATCCTGCATGTGTGTGTTGTTCGTATCCACCGTGCGGCCTGGTCAGGTTACTCCATTGTGGGTTGACCTGGTTGAATGAATACCTGAGGACATGCATTAGTGATGAGAGCTTTGACTGAGTTGTAGCTTTATTCTCTCTCTAGATCTTTCTCACTCTCTCTCTCAGTCTCTGGGAGCAGATGGTGTGAAAGAAATTGCTAAAGGGGACTGGGAGTAAGGGGGAGGGATGAAGCCATTGTTGTTTGATGTGAACATATGGCTGGTAGCATCTAGTTCTTGTAACAGTGTTGATGAATGGTTGCAGTTCAGTTGAATACAGCACCATAAGTTCATGAAATGCTGCGTGTAATTTCCATCTTTTTTATAATGTGATAATATAACAATTCATTGAAGGTCAAATTAATGCAAATCAATTACTTGATACCCTATGGTGGAGTTGTCTTTTGGCTGCAGCTCAGTTTCTTCAGCTTAATCGAGTCGATTTCTGCCAGGAATTTTGAGGGCGGAAAAGTGGCTAGTGTTCGTACATACGTGGGCTCCTTTCACAGCCTTTTGTAATGCTTTAAGGTGTCAAACTTGCCAGAGAAAAAAAGTTTCATTTCACACACAGCAGTCACCTTTCCTTTCTTTAAAATAAATAAATAAATAAAAAATAGGAAAAAGAAACACACCTCTACACAGTCAGAATCTCTCCACTGAAGGTCACACGTGGTGGGTTAAGAGTGAGATGCTGAGCAGTAGAAAGAGAGAGGAGCTGACAGCTTGGGTTCCTCTCGCGTGGTGTAACAGCCTGTGTGTGGGAAGGAGTTCACTGCTACAGTGAAGGCGCCACTGAGTTATTACAGACCAAAAACCAGAGGAATCCAGAAATTATAAAATAAGATGAGGATGAGATAGGCATGAGTGAACATCTTGGCAAAGATGTTCTTTTGGAGGTTTTATCCAAATTTCCAGCAGTAGTGCTGAGCAATACAGTAAAAGGAATCCAGAGTGGTGCAAACATTTATGATTCATTCAGCTGATACATTTTCATTTATGACCCCTTGCAACCGAAAGGACCAGGAACATAAACAATGTGGATTTGCCTCTGGAAGCAGTTGCTTTGCACTGACCTTATCTAGGTGAACTTTGACCTGTGTTTTTGGGAGCTACTGTATTGTCAATGACTAGAAACCAAGGAGACTGGACTGTGGTCTCTTTTGTTGGTAAAGAAATGGAGGGCATCATATTTTCCTCACCATTCTCTCACTGTTGTTTGGCTCACATCTGAAAACAACTCACATCTCGTCCAATTATATAACCTAGGGAATTTCTCTGCCTGCTAGGAGTTTCTTGTTAGCACTGTTGGCACCTCAGTAGTTATTTGCCGAACCTCACCACTTTTGTGGTTAGTAATGCATTTTCCCTTGGAACAGCTGTCCAGTCTCAAAAAGGGTGAATTATAAGATATTAATATTATAAGATATATTTTAAGAGATATATTATAAGATATATTTATATTATAAGATAAAATTATAAGGTATTTTACAAGTATCTTAAAGAATTAATGAAAACATCTTTCAAACACTTTATGCCTGTTATAAGCAAGTTTCTGTAAGTCTTCTCAGTACAAGGAAAGATTTTGAAATTATTTTCTGTGGTAATTGCATAAACGCTACAGGTGCAGTAGATTGACATTAGACAGAAACATGTTTGATTATTTCTTTAAGCGTAAGGAAGGTTTATGCTCCATGTGAAGCTTAAAGTCCCAGCTAAGTGCAATTTCCGATGTGATGATATCATTTAATTGTTATCAGTTGATTTCAACACTAATCAGCTCCAAATAATAATAATTTTAAAAAGTAAAATTGACCGTTCTTTTCAGTCTATCTTCCTTGTATAAAAGTACTGTACATACTGTATAGACTCCAAATTGTCTTTTTTTTTTTTTTATAATTTCTCCACTTTCAGGAAGTCTTTGAAAATACTCCTGTGCAGCATGCTTGAGGTTGATATATCGGTCTGTTTTCTTGCTCTAAAACTCATTCTGCTCTTCCTGTGTGTATAAAGTATAAAATTCATCCATGCTGTATTTCTGGGCATTGTGTGCAATAGTGTAGCATTGTCTTTCATTGGTTTGAAGCATTCCCAAACAGGCAAGAACATCCCCACACCTCCACTGTATCACAGAATCTTTTCACACTGTTAGACTTGTGGGAGTGGAAGGTCTATCTGCAGTCTCTAGAGCCTTGGGTCTTCTAATGTAGTAGCATTTATTAACTGTATATTTAGAGCTGAAGAAAGCCCACTCTGGAGAAGAAAAGCAGGAAAAACTTTTCGGAACCTGATTATGAAACTTCTGTAAAGGCGTAGTACTGTACATGGTTACTACTGCATTGTAAACTTGCTTGTTAATTAATAATGATTTACTTTCACCTCGATTCTGAGGTTGTGTGTATGTGAATATTTCTGTCAACATCCTCTTTGAGGTATTGTCATCTTTCTTCAATAACTCCTTCCTTCCCTGGAGGAGTCAGTTATTTAAGCTAGGGCAACAGCCGGAAAAGGTATAGTCTATTGTTACCCATAAACCCACAGGATATTTGGGTGGGCATTTATTCCCCCATATCCTGTTGTTCTTCTCCATTGTGCCTTTATGAATAAGTATGAGGAAAATGAGACTGATTCAATAAGTTCATAAAGACTAAAGTAGATCCATGAAACAAATTTTTATTTCTTTCTTTTATCCGTTGGGTTTGTGATGGGGAAAATATTTTGACTTTCATTAAAACGGGTTGTCATGCAGGAGTAGCATTGATCTCTAGGGACCTCAGATTTAGGATGTGATGACGCTGTTATCTTGATGCATTGCATTTTTTCTTCCTATAGCCTATGTTATGATTTGTTTCCCTATTAACGTGCCATGCATATATTTTCAGCCATCATGAAAAATAATGTATTTCAGATACAGCTGTGAAATTTAATGTCATTTTAAAAAAATAATATTAAAGCAGCAGTACTGAATTTTTGCCTCTCTATTGCCATTTCTGTTTGAAATATAAGTTACTTGTGTAGGTTTTTTGTTTTTTAAAGTATTTTTTAAACGTGGGTTGTGCATCAACACTGCTCCTCTGCGTGCATGAATCTGATGGTTAAAGTTATATGTATCAGAGTTGCCGAGTCTGCCTGTTATACGAAACTTTATGCTTCTTTTTTTTCTAAAGTTGCTAGAAAAAAATCATGGGTTGAGGGTTGCGGTTTTTTTGGGCTTGTTTTAAAAAAATATGGTTGCTTGTTAGGATCTGACAAGCGACTTATTTTTTTTATGTTTATGGTCGCTCTTTTCCCCAATGCATTGACACTGTCTGCTCACAGCCTCACAATAATATCGGTGCTGTAGTGTATTTCACATTCCCACAATTATTACAGGTTATAACAAAACAAAAAAAGCACAACATATTCATATATACTAATAGTAGTTATAATAATGTAATCTCTCCAGTAATGTTCTGCTTGCAGGTGATCAGAGAAGAGTGGATAGTGCCTGTCCTTCCTATAATTTTGTTGCCATTTGATGATTTTTTTTTTTTTAATTAAATAAAATCTGTTTTTGCTTTTCAAACTGCGACTAGTTTCAGTTTAATATGTTGCAGGATCGTTTATTCATTTATCATTTATTTTTACATCGAGGCTGTAACAGGCTATAATAGGCTTGTTTTTGAAGCTGAAGCTGCTTATTCGTCTCATGGCAACACATTTGGGTTGTATATTAGCTCCAAGTTTTCTAGGAGTAAATGTGAGTTTCTGTCTCTTATAGCTAGCAGAAATTTACCACACTGACCAAAGCAAAACAAAAACAAAAAAAAAACACAACATAGGAAATGTGATAACTAGCTGAATCAATTATGAATTAAGCTGTAAATTATTATTGTGTGTGTAGTCGAGTTTAAATACATTGCTACATATCAGTGGCAGGAAAATATTACGGTAGCATAATATATAAAAACAAATCAGAAGCATTAAAGCTTATAAGTATAAATATGATATTGCTGTCATAATTTTCTCTGCTTTTGTGCAGTACAAAAGCCGTACAAATGCCAGTACTTACTGCTCACTTTTTTTGTCAATGGTAGTATAAAATTACAAGATAATTCATGTTCATATTGAAACCATTATTTAAATCATGTAAGACAGATTTATTTTATAGTGTTTATTTTTAATATTTGGTACTGGTGATATTTTTCATTCATTTCTATGTACAAGTGCATATGTTCTGTATTAATGTAGAATTGTGAGCATGATGATGAATCAAATCATTGCTTTTTTTTCTCCCATTTCTAATCCCCTAGAAATAAATGGGACTGAAGGGTTTATGTGTAACTCAGATGTCATTTCACTCCCAGTGATCTGGATGAATTGTGTTTTGGTTCGCTACTCCCTGAGCTACCTCACAGCTCTATTATTGTCATCAGAGCTCATGACAGCAAGGAGTTGCGCTTTGTGCAATTAACTCGATTCCCCTGGACACATCTCTTCCTCTGATCAATATTCACTATTTCTCCCTCTGCATTTTGCCAGATGGGGGACCAGTATGCTTCAAATTGGCTTTGGCTTAGTCTCTGGCAGACGTTAACACTGCAGACTTTGGTCTGTTAGTTTCCAACATTTTATAGTCTGTCATTCACCATGAGTTTGAATGGCTAGTATTGTAGATGCAGAATAAAAACAGGTGATGCAAACAGGTAAACATGGCACAGTCTGTCATGGATCCAGATGCTCTATGAACAGTAAAAGTGTAGGTGTAAAACTGTAGGTGTAATGAGAGGGATTACTTTCACTGATGTAAGCTTTGCATGTATGTGTGAAGGTTTATTTGGTCTGAGTATGACAGCTGGTGGGTATTTCTTTCACTATTAGGTGTGTGTCAGATCTTGGCACATTACTTTGATGCAATATATGGTTTTGAATCCACCTGGGGGGGTGAATGCAGTCCCTGCATTTATGTATACTGAAGAGGTTGATGTTTCTCATTGTTCTGGTAGTCATGGAGATCTTATTCTATCTCTTTCAGGGGCATTGCAGGTTGAAAACAGCTTTTCTATATGTCCTAATAGTTATACCACAGCACTCCTGAATTCTCTATTCTGATTGGTCAGAAGTTGATTTAATAATCTATAACAACAGCTCTGTTGTTATCGGGATATGGTCTTATCTCACCACCCCGTCATTGATTTATATTCACACACCATGCTCCATAATTTTTTCACTTACATGTGATTTCTCTAATTTTTAATTCGATAGCCAAGATAAGATGAATCACTCAAGAGTTTCAGTGGATATCGGTAAATATATCAGTGTAATCATTACCATTTTGAAGACCTTCGCTACCAACATTAATTTGTGTTTTCAGTGGCTGTGAAAATTGTCAAACTGATCTAACATAATGTGCCAACCCCCCGTACTACAAAAAAAATAAATTAATAGCTCCCATAGGAAGATTAGATGCTGTTAATTAAAAACAGCTATCAATGTGAATAAGGGCATTCAAATTTAACCATTTCTATTGATAGCTAACTAATTCAGAAATATACATTTGCTACTATCTGGTTAGCTAATGCTTCTATGATATATTAATGACCTCTAACGTACTGAAACTATAGTCTGAGCTTCGGTTTTCCCTGTGTGTGAAGAGATATTGATTTTTATTTTCATTCCTCGGGCAACAGCACTATTTATGGACAGAAAGTCATGGGTGAAAGTTTTCAGTTTTTGACTGACAGTGTTTCCCTTAGGCTACTTTCTCAAACTTCAGCTATACTAGACTTTCCTAGGTTTTTTTTTTTTTTTTGGTTTTTTTTTTACTGATGTTTTGTAGAGCAGCCGGAATCATCTTAATGCCAACTTGCAATTATAAGGAAAAACAAAAACGAGCTGGAGCCTATCTTGGGAACACTGGGCTCAAGTCCTGAGAATTCACTTTGGATGGGAATTTTCACTGCTCTGAGAAAGCTGCACTTGACGATGGGATGAAAAAAACTATGATGTAAACTGAAGGTGAGAAAAGCGAAAGAGGTGGAGTGCTGAGCTGCAGTGGCTATTATCACCTCCGCTCAGCTCACGTCACCACGTGACTTCGTTGGTTTTTATTTTCTCGACTACCTATAGCAGTGTCATAAGAGTAACATAACATGGGCGGCTGTGGCTCAGTCGGTAGAGCGGGTTGTCCACTAATCCACTAATCGTAGGGTTTTTGGTTCGAATCCCGGCCCGGGTGATCCCATGCCGAAGTGTCCTTGGGCAAGACACTGAACCCTAAGTTGCCCCCGATGGCAAGCTAGCACCTTGCATGGCAGCTCAGCTACCATTGGTGTGTGAGTGTGCTCTCATTTGTAAGTCGCTTTGGCTAAATGAATAAATGTAAATGTAAATGTACTGGAGATGAATGAACATCCATACAGTGGTGTTAAAGAAATTTGTCACATACAAACAGTGCAACACCAGCACAAGTCAGAGGGTGTCTCTATCATCATTGCCATGATAATCAATTTATTTCACCTGTTTTAAATGTTATTGTTTTCAGTGTGCTTTACAAAGTATTGACTGGGTGATTTGCCTGTTGTGGTCTTTTTCTCTGTTTTGACCTTTGGCCTTTGCATTACCCATGTTTTACCCATACTTTACCCATACTTGTTTACCTGCTTTCCACTGTTTTAAACTTGGATTGTTTTTGCACTTTGATTACTGCTCTGTGTTTTCACTATTGTTTTCTGGTTACCCAGCTACCCTTGTGTATCCTATAAACATCTGCACATCCATCCATTAAATCCTAGTCCTCTTTGTTACATAGAGCAGGAAATTGATGTTTTTGATAGTGATGAGGCCTGTGGGATGCATATAATTTCATCACAGTGGGAATAGCAATTTGGAAATAGGCTGCAGTCTTCATTATGCCCATCAAAGCTAGTCACCTCTCAGGGCTTATTTTTGTACTGACCAGAGTACATTGTTTTTCTCACTACAGCTAACACTTAAAGGTCAGGTGCAGCATTTCAGTGCATGAAATCGAAATAAGGAATATGTAAGGAATTAACTCTAACCTAGTACTCAGACAACAAATAAACTTTGACGTGTTTAACCACCCCCCCCCCAAAACCACACAGCTTATATATATGTGTGTGTGTGTGTGTGTGTGTGTGTGTGTGTGTGTGTGTGTGTGTGTGTGTGTGTGTGTATATATATATATATATAATATATATATATATGTGTGTATATATATATCTCTCATTTGTAAGTCGCTTTCGATAAAAGCGTCTGCTAAATGAATAAATGTAAATTTAATGTGTGTGTATGTATGTGTGTGTACTCTGAAAAACTGTTTGCTCTAACCCTAGTTGTTATTTCCAAACACTAAGCTCTGTGCAATATTGAAACAATTTAGCATTGTAATTCAGATGCTATTATTAAATGTAGCACATTTTAAATCTTAATGAAACTGAAAAGCAAATTCTGGCATCCGCAGTAAGAAAGAACAGTAAGATCTTTTTGTACCAGCCACGTTGACTTTATCTTCTTATTCCACATGATAAGCTCAGTCTCACTGTCTCTCTGCTCAGTGGTCACTGGACAGAGTGTGAGGTGTGAGGAGATAAGTGGCAGAAGACAAAGAGGAGAAGCCTGAACACAGTAGAGCACTGTGAAGAGAGGGAGAGAAGAGGAACAGCGTCATGGGGAAACAGAACAGCAAGCTGCGGCCGGAGGTGCTCAACGATCTGCGTGAGAACACCGAGTTCAGTGAGCACGAGCTGCAGGAGTGGTATAAGGGCTTCCTGAAGGACTGCCCCACAGGTCACCTCACTGTGGACGAGTTCAAAAAAATCTACGCCAATTTCTTTCCTTACGGAGACGCCTCCAAATTTGCTGAGCATGTCTTCAGAACATTCGACACTAATGGTGATGGGACTATTGACTTCAGAGAGTTTATTATCGCACTGAGTGTGACATCACGAGGGAAGCTGGAGCAGAAGCTGAAGTGGGCCTTCAGTATGTATGACCTGGATGGCAATGGTTATATCAGCCGAGCAGAGATGCTGGAAATCGTACAGGTAAGAGCAGACATTTCTCATTTAAAGTTTGACATGTTTTAGAATTAACATTCATTTCAAATCATGACCATAGTATTACAAGGTTTCATCTGGTTGAAGATATTTTGAATCAAAATTTTAACTTTCCAGCTAGCAAAACTCTGTTTACAATTTTACATTTACAGCTCCACATAGTTTACACTTTAATTTACATTTTCTAAATTTTCAAACAGTGATAGTCCATTTTTAACATGGACCAGACAGAGAACTTTATTATACAGTGGTGTGAAAAAGTGTTTGCCCCCTTCCTCATTTCCTGTTCCTTTGCATGCTTGTCACACTTAAGTGTTTTGGAACATCAAACCAATTTAAACAATAGTCAAGGACAACACAAGTAAACACAAAATGCAATTTGTAAATGAAGGTGTTTATTATTAAAGGTGAAAAAAATCCAAACCATCATGGCCCTGTGTGAAAAAG
>JAFFST010049611.1:462452-479283 GCA_022414735.1 Noturus placidus
GTTTACTTGTGTTGTCCTTGACTATTGTTTAAATTGGTTTGATGTTCCGAAACACTTAAGTGTGACAAACATGCAAAGGAACAGGAAATGAGGAAGGGGGCAAACACTTTTTCACACCACTGTACTGTAAGATCAAATATTGTTTTTTTTTTTTTTTATACGGTTCTACTTGGCAGTTCCTTAATTAATATCTTAATCTAATTAAATAACTATTAAAGTATCGTCCACTGGTGAAGTTTATGTGATTAACAATTTTTTTTTTCCAAAATGCCCCATAAAACCTTAAAATACAAATTTAAGATAATATTTTTTTCTGAATATTCTCACATATGGTATAGTACTGTGGAAAAGTCTTGGGTACCAAATGCTAAATTTGTCTTGGATGTTTATTTTATGACTTCACTTTTGGGTCAGTAAGTAAGCAAGTGTAACAGCTAAAGTCTCCAGAAGAACTGTGGCAGATTCTCAGATGCTTGGAGAAGAATTTACCAGCCAAATTACTTATAAAACTGCAGAACGTGTACCTGAAACTACTGAAGCATTTTTTTAAAAATAGTTCAGTTTAGTGATGTTTGTTGCTCTTTATAAATGATTTAAAATGTAGAAAACATTTCATTTTATTATTTTTGAAGGCATTTTTTGCTTTACAGCATTTGTTTACATGTGCCTAAAACTTTTGCACTGTATTGTATATACAGTTCAATGTGAATAACATGCTCATAATATTGTCCAATAGAACATTACAATACCAAGGTCTCAAATTAATCAGTGATTTAAATGAACATAAAAGCATTGAACATTCATGAGATTGTGTTAATATATTCTGAAAAATTTATTGCTCATTTGATTTATTTAACATCCTTCAGACTAGTTGTCCCTATGCTCCTGCCATCGAAAATATCGGGGGATTCATATATTATGCTGCCTAATGTGCATTTTATTCACTGTTTTCTTCTGGGACACCTGTAAGAAGATTTAGTAAGACAGAAAATTAAATAATTATTGAAATAATATACAGTGTAAAAAACATGTGAAAGTGTAAAGAGAATTTGAAAGTATGCTTACAGGAGTCATGAATACTAAGGAGTCAGTTTGAAAAATCTTGAAGATTCATTAGATATAATTATGTAAATAAGGTACAATGGAATGAAAGACATGAATGATTGTAATAGGTTTAAAAATCCCATGACTAGTTGTTTTAAAGGGGCGCACGGTGGCTTAGTGGTTAGCACGTCGCCTCATACCTCCACGGTCCGGGGCTCGAGTCCCGCCAGGGCTGTGTGTGCGGAGTTTGCATGTTCTCCCAGTGTGTCGGGGGCCTCCTCCGGGCACTCCGGTTTCCTCCCCAGTCCAAAGACATGTATGGTAGGCTGATTGGCGTGTCTAAAGTGTCCGTAGTGTATGAATAGCTGTGTGAGTGTGTATGTGATTGTGCCCTGCGATGGACTGGCACCCTGTCCAGGGTGTACCCCGCCTTGTGCCCGATGCACTCTAGGATAGGCTCCAGGTTCCCCGTGACCCTGAAAAAGGAGTAAGCGGTAGAGGATGGATGGATGGTTGTTTTAAATTATGGAGATTATGAGTGGGAATACATTGAAATTAGTTATGCGTTCTGCACTAATTAGTTAGTAAATCATGTGTAAAGATTTTCTAGTCCATATTTTCCGCAAACAATCAGTGTAACAGAATTGAGTGATTTGAGTAGGTCTCATTTTTAAAGACAGTTACTAATTTGTAGTAAATAACTACACACATACCTTTTATCTATTTTGCTAGGTTGAACATTAGGTAACAAGTTGACTTTTTTTTTCAGGCAATCTATAAGATGGTTTCATCTGTGATGAAGATGCCAGAGGATGAGTCCACTCCAGAGAAGAGAACTGATAAGATTTTCAGGCAGATGGACACCAATAAAGATGGTAAAAATAGGAAAAATACTAATACTAATAAACTTGTACTTCATTATTCCTCCAGTCCTCAGCGAGAATCTGTTCAGTAAAATTTAAGCGTACTTCTGTGGCATAATGCTTAATGCACTCTAGTGCCATAACTGCATAAGTATGTCTAAAATGTTTTCATGATAATTTCAAATTGAATCTCACACTGTTGAGTCTGAGGGTTAGAAGTAGTCTACAGGAATAAAATATCAGATATACAGTCCCCTCTGAAACTTCTGGAATGTCAAGGCTAATTCATTTGTTTGTGCTATACACCAAAGACATTTGGATTTGAGGTCAAAAGTTGGATATGAGACAAGAGATTAGGATTTCAGCTTTTATTTCCTGGTATTTACATCTAGAAGTGTTAAACAACATAAAACACCAAAGCTTTTGTATTAGAGGGCTCAATGAAATTTTTAGGCAATCAAAAGTATAGGAGCATATAAGTCTTGAAACAAATTAAAGTTAATAACACTTAATATTTGGTTTTGTAGTGTGTGTGAGTGTGCCCTGTGATGGGTTGGCACCCCATCCAGGGTGTCTCCTGCCTTGTGACCTGAGTCGCCTGGAATAGGCTCCAGGCTCTCCAGGACCCTGTGTAAGATAAGCGGTACAGAAAATGGATGGATGGATTTAGTTGCATATCCCTTGCTTGCAATAACGGCATCAAGCCTGTGACTCATCGACATCACCAAATTGTTAGTTTCTTCTTTTGTGATGCTTTTCCAGGCTTTTACCACAGCCTCTTTCAGTTATTGTTTGTTTTGGAAGGTTTCTCCCTTCAGTCTCCTGTTCAGGAGGTGAATTGCTGCTCAATTGGGTCAAGGTCTGGTGATTGTCTTGGCCAGTATAAAAGCTTCCACTGATAAATGTGTTGGCAGTGTGTTTTGGATCATTGCCTTGCTACATGATAAAGTTCCTCCTGAGTAATTTGGATACATTTCTCTGTAAATTGGCAGGCAGAATTCTCTTAGTTAGCAGACAAAATGTTCCTGCAAACTTCTGAATTCATTCAGCTGCTACCATCATGAGCTATATCATCAATAAAGATTACTGAGCCTGTTCCAGAAGCACCCAAACAAGCCCAAGCCATGACACTACCTCCACCATGCTTGACTGATGAACTCCTGTTTTGGATCATGAGCAGATCCTTTCTTTCTCCACACCTTGGCCTTTCAATCATTTTGGTAGCAGTTAATCTTGGTTACAGAACTTTTGTGGCTCATTTCTGTATTTCTTTGCAAATTCCAATCTGGATTTCTGATTCTTACTGTTAATGAGTGCTTTGTGCCTTGTGCTATGGCCACTATATTTCTGCACTTGAAGTCTGCTTTGAACGGTGGATTGTGATACATTCATCCCTGCCCTGTAGAGGTTGTTGGTGATGTCACTAACTGTTGTTTTGGGGGTTTTCTTCTTAGCTCTCACAGCGTTTATCAACTGCTGTTGTTTTCCTTGGCCGACCTGTTCCATATCTAGTTGTTATTACACCAGTGGTTTCTTTCTTTTTCAGGACATTCCAAAATTGTTGTATTGGCTATGCCAAATGATTGTGCAATGGCTCTGATAGATTTTCCCTCTTTTCTCAAAATGGATTGATTTTCTCCCATATACAGCTCTCTTGTCTATATGTCTATATGTTATCCTTTTTTAACAACAAATGCCGTCTTCACAGATGAAACCTAGGGCTCAAACCAAGATTAAACATTGAGATTTTAATTCATTTGAACAATTCAATTTAACAGGGCACACCTGGGCAGCAAGAAACACAGATCAGTCACATGTTCCAGTATGATCATTTGAAAAAATGGGTGGGTTCAAACAAATGTTGCCATGTTGTTTAACACATCTAGATGTAAATATGAAGAAACCTGAAATTCTGTCATCTGTTGTCTCATATTGATATTTGCTCTCAAACCCTAATGCTTTCAATGTATAGCAAAAACAATCGAACTGGCCTGGCTGTTCTAATCATTTCTGAGGGGACTGTTGTCTTTTACAATGCACCATTTCACCATGAATTTGATTAATTTCATATAACAGCACACCTCATTTATTCCTTACTTAAGCAAGTCATAATGTTCATGTTTAAGGATTGGGCTGTATTATTATAGCCAGATTTGATGGTATTATTTGAATGCATCAGAGAAGCTCCATACAGAATCACTAAATCGAAGCATCTGAGAGCAACCAGGATATAAACTCAGATAATATTACAGTGATTAATTATGTCTCATTTGTCAATTGTCTCATTTGTCAATTGTATCCTTGTACAGTGCCATTATTGCAGAGTGACTATTTAATAGCACTTAACTGTCGTGTAAGCTCATGTCCTGCTGTGCTCCTGTAGGAAAGATTTCTCTGGAGGAGTTTATTAAAGGTGCCAGGAGTGATCCCTCGATCGTCCGCCTCCTCCAGTGTGACCCGAGCAGCGCCAGTCAGTTCTGAGTGAGAACAACCACAGTACACTAACAGTGTTCACTCGAGTCCAAAGTGAACATGGTAAGTGTTTGTGTAAGCATAAGAATGTGGTTGCTGTAGTTATCATCACATTAACTAATTTCTCAGTGGCATTAGGGACCAATTTTGAAATGTGAAAGGTAATAATCGCTCACTGACCTCCATTTAGCAGTCACTTAGACTAAAAACTACAACTTGTTATAGACCGGGAATATAATGTTGTGTATGTTGTGTACGTGTGTATTACAGCAGGTCATGATGGGAAATGTTTAGAGAAGAGAAGCACTGCATGTTCATGATTAGCCCTGAAACTAGGGGTCTGATTTACTAACATTTTAAGTAAAGAGGCTAAATTGTGTGTGTGTGTGCGTGTGTGTCTAATCTATTAAACTGCACACTGAGCTGGTGGGTGTATTATGAGTGATTTACAAAGAGTTATTGTATCAAATGATTTTCTTCTGATAGCCGTGGTGAGTTCACATCTAACTCCCAGGGTCTCATAAGCCGCTGGTGCAGTCTACATTCATACGTCAATGTCCCCACAACACTAGCAACAGTGAGAATCGCTCAAAAACCAATGTAAGACTGAAAGTGTTGCAGCTCTACCTTGACAAAAATCCAACTAAATTTTATTTATTACAGACAGGTGATTTAAATGCAAATATACAGTACATACATGCTGATAACCTTAACTGCTAGAAGCTTGGGCAAAGCAGTGGGATGTAGACTAAATGAAAATGTACAGTGAGACAGAAGTTATCATAAACCAATACCTGACATAATAGCCTATAATAGTATAATAATAAATCAGATTACAGATTTTAAGACTTACATTTTAAATCCACATAACCAGGAACCAGAACTAACAAGATTATCTAAAAAATATCACAAAGTATATGCTTCATGTAACAATACCAATTTAACAATACATGATTATTAATTCACCATGTAATATAATGTAAGCTAAAGCAGCAGCCACTCCAAGCTAGCTTAGGTACATCAGGATATAGCCAAATCATTTTGTTCTCTTAATTTGTGGTGTCAATGATTATTATATCTAAATGCCGCATATAGTGTGCTGGGGGTTACTGAAAAATGTTCATGGCTGCTCTAAACTCAGCTCCCTGAGTAAAATTTGGAAATCTGGACTCTGGAAAGTGGACATCACCATAGGGAGATGAAATGTAACCTAAAATGGCATTTGGATTTCCTATATCTATGCCCAGAACAGTAAATCTCACTTAAGTAGGTATACAGCTGATTAAAGGCAGAGAGACACACAACTGATGCAAAACAAGACTTTAAGCTCTCTTTAAATGTAGTTGGTATTGGAGGTGCAAATGTGACTTTGGCATTAGTTTCAGTCAGTGAGACACACGCTGTGTCTGAAATCTCAGATTGAGTCATTATTTACAATGCCTTGCATAAGTATATGCATCCATTTTTGCCTTGCATAAAAGTTTCAGTATAAATCCCTCACAACCAATAGAATTTTGAAGCTCGAGAAGTCTTATTTTAATTTTCATGTATATATTGTTTGTATTATTATTATTATTATTATTATTATTAGTTTTATGTGTTATGTTGGAGAGTGTTTTGTGCATGTTCATAATTTCTGGCTGAAAATGCTAATGTTTTTATAGAATCTGTTTTTACCACATCATTCAGCTTGCAATGTGGACTGATCTTATTCTGTTTTTTTATTTTAGGGTATAAAATTTGCTGGGTTTTTTTTTTTTTTGTAACTGTTTTATACATTATTTTTTTTATATTGGCAACAATTTTGTGCACATTTATAAACTTCTGCTTGACAGGTTTCTAGTATTTTATTCATGGCTATTCATCAGCATGTATTAGTGTTTGTTCTTTTATAAAAGCAATGGTTTTATCATGTTTGTGTCAGACACTTACTGTTGCAAGTATTATGGCACTTTTTACATCAATATTGTAAATGAGATGGCCGTATTGATATTGATATTTTGTATTCTATGCCCTTATCGTTTTTAATGGTCCATTTAAGGACACCACTATGGAATATAGTGAAGCCCAATGTGAATGCATTTCTGCTTTTTGCTTCTCTATTTCTCTGAATGTAATAATACTCTACTATTCACAAATTGATGCATTATAAAAGCTTGCCACATACTATATCTCACTTCATTTCTGTTGGATAACGATTTTCCATGATGTAGATTATTTTGTATACAACTTCATCATTTTCAATTTCCATCACCATAGAAACTGTGGCTTGATTTGTAAGACGCTGCTTGACTGAGACAGTTATGGAGATGCGTCTGACCTGGTAACTGGCCTTTTTCCAAGCCTTGTAAAAACACGCCATCAGGAACATGTCAAATGAAGTGTTACTGGAAGTGTTAAGTAAACACTGCTAGTGAAAACAGAACTGGAATGAAGGCAAATCAAGTCACATGATACATTTTGATGATGAACGTAGCATGTTAAATCCCTCCATGACAGCTATGGCATGAAACTAGTGAATCTTGACATTTTGTTTTCAGATATGTTGTTCATGGTTATAACAGATGTCTTGCAGTATTTATAAAGGAAACTGTAACTGTGCTGTTAATAGAAAATCTCTGGAGTGTGACTGTGATCGTTCTTCTTTTGTTTCCATTAAAAACTTGTGCTTCCTTCTTGGATTGATTGAGTGACTTTGTTTCAATGTAGTTCCTTGGGCACTCTACTTCATGAGGTCCGGGTTTACGTGTGACTCTTATTATTATTATTATTAATAGACAACTTCGATGTTTTCTCATCATGTTGTAAGGGAATACATGTATAATGTTGAAGCTACAGCCTATTTTATTATATAATCTGAAAAGAAAAAGTTCATTTATGTAAGTCGGAAGGTATGATATAGACAATCAGGAAAGCTCTGTATAGCAAAGAGTTTAGTTTTCCTTCTTCTGTTGTGGTCCAGTGCAATTTCACTAAAGAACTGAAAGGCTATATAAATCTCTCTCTCTCTCATGTAGACTCCCAGCTTTCGCTTTCTTTTATTCTCTCTTGAAGGAGTACACAGCTGCATGTGTGTTCCCTGAACAGCAAGGTACATGCCATATAAACATCAGCTATTAGTGCTGGCTAATTAGCCACGGTCCACTGTGGAATGCATTCTGCCTGGAGATCCTCAGGTGTTTCATTCCCATGGCGAAGTGGAGGAGGGAATATTGACCAAGTCTTGAGAGCAAGAGTTCAAACACTTGAGATGCTAGTCTGAATGGTGGAATTGCTATTAAATGAATTGATTTAAAAGAATTAAAGGAGAAAAGTATAGTCAGTGGAATTGGAGTAAATTGGAGCAACTTCCCAAGCCAACACGGACCACTGAGCCATGGAGAACGTGTGACAGGAAAATGGTAGAAAGCAGACTGCTACTAAAGTAATGAGCAAGCTGGTAGAACATTCAAAGCACAGACAGCTTGAATTCATAATTGCTGGACGTGTCTTATTAAATGGGAAACATCATGCAAGCACGTAATATTCTAAGCCAATGGGAGGGGGGACGGACGGCTTTTTTTTTTCATGTTACACCAAGTTGGAACTGCGATTTACTGCATTGTTCCCCAATTAGAGTGAGGCTTGCATGGAGAAACATTGCCACCAAGTGGCAGAGTGGAGAGTTACAGTATAGGAACCCTGTTTTCCATAAAGGAGAATCAATCATTTCTTCATTCATTTTTCTATCAATACAATAAATAAAGTTGGATAAAACATTTTTTTTTTAGTAATTTATAGTTAGATGTTGTGGAATGTCTGTGAGAAGTTAGTTCCTGTTATCACTTACAGCATAGCAGCTGTCATTCCCTCACCAGCCTTTTTTTTTCTCTTTCATGAAGTTAATATACTGGTAGAAAACGTACTGACTGTTACAAAGAGATGAAACTGGAGACTCTTTCCATTAATGTTAAACATCTCCTTCACCATATCAACCACTATACATCTTTGTTAAATACGAACATGGTTTATCTGTTTTATATTAGTCCTAGTTTATGTGGAGCGTAAACCATACAAGTGGCTGAGTTTTGACTATAGAAATGATAACACATTAGAATGCATTAGAGTGCATTAATATAAACCTGTGATTTAATATAAACCTTCTAGTCAGAACTACTTCCAGAGCTGCTTCTATAGAAAATTAGTTAACACTTTCTGACCAATCAGATTCAAGAACTCAACACTGCAGTTCAAAAACCACAAATTACTAGGTACATAATATGGTCGTATGGGGGAAATTAATGGACAATTATGAAAATATTTACTTTTCTAATTTCCATATTATAAAATATCATACTAAGGTCACAATAATTTGTCATTCCTAGTTATGGGTTGCTGCTTCTGGAGTTTTCTGATAAGTATCCATTTAAAGTGTGTTGTTAAACTGAACCATCTGACTACTAATTTTTATTAAACCCTCTGTCTAATGTTACACAAAAAGTGTTACACGGTATTATGAAAATCACTTTCACAATAGTTTTTTTGTGGGTGATTTGACTATGTTCAGTGTTTAGAGGCATGTTAGAGAGACTTAAATATTGCAAAACCATCTACTAATAAACAAATGCTGAAGCAATGTAGAACGCTTGAAACTGAAATAGTTCTATATTTGGATGGGATTGAAGTGCAGCATTTAGTGGCCAAATTGTCTTAACTTCCATTTTACTAAATAAGGTCATTGTAATTATGAACTTCCTCTATCTGTTTTAAATTTCAATCACAATATGATCAAGTAATTAAATGGGACCCTTGGTAAAGTTGGTTTAAAATAGGATGTGGACATGTCATCTTCTTTGGTTAATTAGCATGATCTTGCTATGAGAATACGAACATTTATTAAAGAAAAGAAATCAACATTTTTTACTCCTTCGCTTTCCTGAAATTTTTAAGAACAAAAAGTTGTGCGTCATGTTCCCATTTACATATCATTTACTCATAAAAGCTCATCATTCCTGTGTCACTGGAAATGTATGAGATGAGAGAAATGATAGTCATTTGCCAGCATGAAGAAGATTAAAGAATACACAACTGAAATGAGAAAATTGTGTTGCCCGTAAAAAAAATTGCTACATTCCTGAAATTACCGATATTTATTGAAGATCAATAATGAAGTGGTTTAAAAACACCCAGAGTTGTAATTGAACTGGCCTGGAAGAGGCTGATTCTACAAACAGTGAGGAGGATTACAGAGATGGTTGGAGATTTATAGAAGATCGGTGTCCCCAAGTCCCAAAAACTCCAAATTGGACACTATTTCAATGCCAAACAATTGTTTGCAATCCGAGCCAGCAAGCCTTTTCTTTTATCTAACTACAAATGTGAGCACCTGGTGCTGCACACTACTGGAACTGGTTTCTGTTGTCAGAGAATAGAGTACAGCCGTTTGTAAACAAACACTCTTGGCGGATTTGGCAGAAAAATAAATATTTCACATATATATATATATATATATATATATATATGTATACACACACACACACATTTCCTACTGTTACGTACAGCAGGGGATCGGTGATCGGTTGTTTTCCGTGCAAAGGCCTAGAAACCTTCTTGGGATATATGGAATCATGTGAACTACCGTAAGATTTTAAATGAAAATCTGGTTGCCTCTCGCCATTAGGTTTGTGGTTGTTTCTTCCAACAGGATGAGCCAAAACAAATTTAAATCCAAGCTTTTGACATGGCCAAATGAATTTAAAAAAAAAAAAAACCAAACAGTTCACAAGAGAGGAGCTAGGACCCTGAAAGATCTGGAGAGACATGGATATGATATTGAATCCAACGTACCGTAACACTGACTACTCAACAGTGCTGCATATTTAGCTTCATTTTTCATTTCATCCATCCATCTGCTATATTTCTTATCCCAGGGGTCTTCAACATTTTCCAGGCCAAGGACCCGCAAATTGATGGTGAGATGGAGCAGGGACCCCCTAATTATATATAGTATGAAATTGTGTTATATAAAACTGGTGCCAAAACTTTCCCGACCCCCATGCAGTACCTCAACCCCCCGTTGAAGACCTCCGGCTTATCCTTTAGGGTTGCAGGGAACCTGGAGCCTATCCCAGGGAGTAGCAGGCACAAGACACCAATCCACTACATACACTACAGACACGTTGGACATGCGAATCAGCCTACCATGCACATCCTTGGACTGGGGAAGGAAACCAGAGTTTCTGGAAGAAATCCATACAGTATTATGAGAACATGCAAACTCCACACACCGGGTGGTGGCAGGCATCGAACCCCCAACCCTGGTGGCGTGAGGTGAACATGCCAAACCCTAAGTCACTAGAAGCCATTTTTTCATCTCAGTTCTATGATTTTTGCTTAATACTTCTCAAAAAGCTGCAGATCTGATCACTATCACATAAACCCTCCTAAGGACATTAGATAAACACAACTGTAACACCACAATTTTCCTCAGTCTTCTCTCTTACTTGAAATAATACTATTTACAATTTAAGATTCTTGATTACTCTCATGCATCTAATACCTACTGTGATTCGCTCATCTGTACGTGTAAAAACAAAAAAACAAACAAAAGCAAGAACATCATTTATTGAGGTTTTATTTATAAAAACAAATAAAATACAAAAACACTTTAAAAAGTTTCCATAGGAAAGCAGCATGAATGCAATCCCATCTCTTTCATATCCATTTTCAAATGCAGCGTGGTAATAAATAATGCTACTTAAGTATCACCATCATTATCGTCTTACTACAATAGAAAACAAAAAAATTCCAAGATAAATAAACAAAGGAATGTGTATGGTTTCTGTGAATGGTCAGAAAAGCCTTCTCAGCTCTTTAAACAAAATTTAAAAAAAAAAGGGACATGCCAAGCTCCTGAATAGTGGTCCATCACAGTGGTTAAATATATTCAGACTGCTTTTCGTTAATGGTGCAATTCACTGGATGTTTAGGGGTGTGGGCTGTAAAACAGCAATAGACCACCATTAAACAGAAACACAAAATCATATACATGATCCTATCCCAAGGTTAAGTAACAATGCAAAAAAGGAAGCAAGGACCAAAAAAAAAAAAAAAAAAAAAAAAAAAAAAAAAAAAAGGAAAAATAAAATAAAAATAGAGTCGAATGGTGCATGTGCAATATCTTGGGCCCATGCACCATGTACCAATTGCGATTTTTATGGGAAAATGTAACTGCAATTTAGTAACACTGGGCTCCAAGACTTTCATTATTAGAGGACAATCAAAAGAGTCAATCATTTCACAAATTAATGCAGTGCAGCACCTCTCTGTACTGCATCTATGTTGACACACTGGTAGCACAGGGCTTAGCAGGCAGCTCCAAGGTGCTTCCACATCCGCAGTGGCCTGGCATATTTCCAGGGCTCTGCTCCTCCACCAGAGCTGGCAGTCCTCGGGCATGGATCTGCTGCATGCATTGCCTAAAATATTATAAAGAAAGTAGTCACTTCATCAGATTGCACAGATGGATTTAGCAGGAATATAAAGTCAGTGCAACAAGAAGCGTCAGAGGAAAGCAGAAAACGTGAACTCACCAAGCTGATCTGGACATGACATAATGGATGTCTGGTTTTTGGAAGCCGTTAAAGGTGGACGAGGCAGCCACAGTGTAAGCACCCATGTTTTCAAACAGCAGCCAGTCTCCCACCTGCCGGTCAGGCAGGGTACACAACTCCACAATACGGTCCAGGCCATCGCAGGTAGGACCCCAAATACTGCAGGGGTACATGCGCTCATCAGGCTTGGGTTTCTACAGAACAAAACCAAATAGCAATGTTTATCAATCTGTGCAATGAATAAAAAGGGAAAAAGTAAAAAAAATGGAATTTACATGCCAAATGGCATATTATTAAGGCTTAATATAGCCAACAGAACATACCTTGTGCACAATGGGACTCACATGTGCATGATCAAAAAGGATGCAGTTGAAAGATCCATAAACACCATCATTGACATAGTACATTAGAGTTCGGTCACTGGCCCCATCATCTTCATCTTTTTACCAGAAGGGGAAAAAATATATAATAATAATAATAATAATAATAATAATAATGCTCTGTTATTTCATAGATGTATTATTACAGAAGGCAACAGAAAGCAGGATCTTACCATCAGAGCCAGACTGGTCATTCATGTTGACTTTTTTAGCAATAATATTGACAGCTAGCGTATATGCAGAGGCTGCATAGAATCGGCCAGGCTCAGCAATTATCCTCACACCACAGTCTACAGGAAAGTACTTATCCAATGCAGGGTTGATGACAGCAGTAATCTAAATGAATAATTAAAAAAAAAAAAAACACTTAATTTACTTCAAAAAAAGTAACATTAAAAAATAAATAAAAAGACTCATCAATATAAATAAATATACTATAGTACTAAACTAAATAAATAGAAAACTAACCTCCTCAAACTTCAGCTTGGAATCATCACAGCCAGGGAAGCCACCACCTATATCCAGGAGGGTCATATTGTAGCCCAACTCAGCCTACAGGAGGATGTAAATTTCAGTTTAGTAATGAAACAGTGATGAAGGAGCACTTCACATCATCAGACAAACAAATTCACAGCATTTGACTACTCACCCCCAGGTCAAACACGTAGCGTGCATCTGCAATGGCTTGGGTGTACGTTGCTGGGTCAGTGCAGCCGCTGCCTACATGAAAGCTGACTCCAATGATGTCCAGGCCCAGCTCCTTTGCCCGCTCCAGAAGCAGCCTACTGCTTTTCAGCGTGGCTCCAAACTTCACACTCAGTCTGCACACTGCCTTAGAGTCATCTGTAGCTATACGCAGCACTAGTCTGCATAGATGTACAAATCATGGTCAGATGGAATTTAATATTCTTGAGTTTGTCATTATGTAAACACAATGCCATAATTGTAACTACAAATACAGAAGGCTACTCACTTGGCATTGTCATGACTACGAGCAACCTTCATTAGTTCCACTTCACTATCAAAGGTCATCATTTGCACTCCATGAGCAGAAGCATACTTGATCTGCGACACCTGCTTGCAGGGGTTGGCATAAATGATCCTACTGGGCTCCACTCCCAGAGACTGCACAAGCTGGATCTCAGTCTAAAAGAAGATATAGACAGTATAGTTTAGTATATAGTCAGTATAGTTTCTGTTATACCTATTGGTACATTACACGTTTCTTTCAAAGTAACAATATGAACTTTCAGACAAACATTTACAAACCTTGCTTGCACAGTCAAAGCCTGTTCCCAACGTTGCCAGGGTCTCTACAATAGCCTGGCCATCATTGCATTTCACAGCATAGAAAGGCTTGACTCGAGGCAAGGCACGTGCCCATCTAAGGTGCTTCTTAAGGACATCCCCCAGGTCTGCCACATAGAAAGCATCCTTGTCATCCTTGAGGGAAAACAAAACAAAAATCATCAAAAAGAAAATACAGTAGCATGTTATACACATTACCACTCCACTAAAGAAAATGTGAAGGAGAAAACTCACAGATGAGGTGGACTCTCTGATCTTCTGCTCAACGATGTCCCGTGCACAGAATCCCTCCTCCAGTAAGGCGAATTCAAAGTCGTTGAATGAAGTCATGGTTACAAATCAAGTTCTGATTGCAAAAGAAACTGTAGAAAGAGAAGCATTGGTGTTAAACACTGTCAGTCAGTTCATGACAAACATGCCATCACATGTTTATCACAGACATTATTTATATTTTTATATAGAGAGAGAGAGAGAGAGAGAGAGAGATAGAGAGAGAGAGAGAATAAAAACATTGTCCAATATACATTTTAAATCGGCATCCTTTTACTTCCATTACTGAAGAGTTACTAGAAATGTATCACCAATACTCAAACACTTTACAAGTGAAACAAAACATCAAATACAGTCTACAAATTGTGTTTAGAAAGCCCTCTGAGACAATCAGTTAAATAAATTACGTATTTAGAACAACACAACCTGGTATGTGCTTTCCGGCATGAAATAGTTACAAAATGTAAATATTACTTACTTGGACTGAAAGAGATGGAATTATCACAAGTCAGAGGTTCAGCGCAGCCAAGGTGGCTCCCCAGTGAAGTTAAATCCTTTCAGATAAGCCTCAAGGCCAGGGCCAGTGTGTGCTTTGCTCAAGCGAATGATCTGAAATGAAGCAGCACTATAAGTGAGTATACAAGCGTTCGGCAATCAGAGGTGTTATATTTTTATAAGCGTGTCAAGAGGACAGATCAGTTATTGATATGATTATTACTTTTCAATATTATTATTATTATTATTATTATTACTACTACAGAACCCATGACATGGACACTAGCAAGGCATTAAGCTTGCTAAAAATTAAAAAGAAAAAGATGAGAGCAGAAGTCAGAACTATCGTTTCTTTTAATCTTTTAAGTTTGTAGTGCGGCTGTGGCTCAGTCGGTAGAGTGGGTTGTCCACTAATCGTGGGGTTGGTGGTTCGAACCCCGGCCCGGGTGATCCCATGCCGAAGTGTCCTTGGGCCGCCCCATGTAAAAATGGGGCGGCTGTGGCTCAGTCGGTAGAGCATGTTGTCCACTAATCGTGGGGTTGGCGGTTCGAATCACGGCCCGGCTGACTCCACATGCCGAAGTGTCCTTGGGCAAGACACTGAACCCTAAGTTGCCCCCAATGGCAAGCTAGCATGGCAGCTCTGCTACCATTGGTGTGTGAATGTGATCTCATTAGTAAGTCGCTTGTAAATGTAAAAATGATATTTCTGTAAAGCTGCTTTGAGACAATGTACCATTGTAAAAAGCGCTATACAAATTGATTGATTAATTAATGAACCAATCACAAGCCATGGGTCGGGTCAGGATCAATCCTAATCCCACAAGTGTATTATATAGAGTATAGTCGCCACTCCACGCAGTCAGCACGACCCTCAGTCAGCAGGACCCTCAGTCAGCAGGACCCTCAGTCAGCAGGACCCTCAGTCAGCAGGACCCTCAGTGGTCCCCCAATAGGTAAAGATGAACAATGTGTAGACCAATGAGAGAAGTGCTACGCAGGCATTAACCTGGAGAGGCCATAGCCGCAAATACAGCTTTCAGAGTACACAGACTCCTAGTTTTTAAAAGCTAAAAAAAAAAAACCCCGAGTTTGCTTAAAGTTCATTTGCCATCGCGTATGTAGGAGTGAACAGACTCGTGCTGTAACCCAGACCTCACCACTTTTACACCCTTTCACTCAACACCGTGTTACAGCGCCTTGTAACATCCGGCCACGTGGACTCATGAAAGGCTAGTTTATTAAAATATATCAAATCGAGCAAGCTGTAGAAAACGGTTACGTTGATCAGTCTATGACTCAAAACTAGTAAAGTTATCGCCTTATTAACTTTAACTTGCGGTTTTTTATTATTATTATTATTATTATTATTTCTGTAAGCGGACGTCCCGCCTGCTTAGCCATTTTTTGTCCGAATGAACTCGCTAGCTAGCCGGTCCAATGCAGATTCAATATAAAACACGTACACGGAAAATAACAAGTCGACCATAAAGCGCTCATTATTAGTAGCACTGAATAGTGAACGAGCGCGGCTCGCGCCTGTAGTTTGCGCTAGCACGCGTTCATAACCGCTTCTAGCGTGCTAACTTTCTAGCTTTGTTAGCTCTCCGTTCACTAGAACATCCGGTCAAATAGACAGACGGAGAATTATCTTCCCTTCGGTTACGTACCTTAAAAAGCATTTACAAAGATTTTTTCCCATTAGACCAGAATCAGGGGAATGAACTGTAAAACGTCCGCAGTTTGTACTCTTGCTACGCCGGCGTGCTGTGTTCTGAATGACACCGGCAATGCGCCCTCATATATAGTTCAGTGGTTTCCAGGGAAACACGCCAGCTGAAACCGGCCTCACCTCTGCGCGCGCTCCGCCTGCGAACCGGTTCCAACCTGTTATCGGCCTTCGCGCGACAGTCTCATGTGAGCTCCAAACCTGTTTAACACTACTTTTACAAAGGTGACACGAGTAGCGTTTTTTTCCCCCTCTAAATTTATTTGGATATTCTAAATAAGCGAAAGTGCAGACAGGGAACCTTGACAGGAACACTTAGTGCAGGGTTCAAGTGTGTGTAAACTATATGTTGGAGAGGTCTTTAATGAATAAATCACAGGAAGATGTTTTGTTTTCTTTCTTTATTCCTAACCCCCCCCCCCCAGGTTTCTTTCTGTCACACAGTCAGCTGTTTCCATCTGTAGAGACTGTTAAAACATTAGATCTCTTACATCTAAGGCACTTATTGTTAATTGCTTTAATTGTTAACAATTTAATATATTGAGTTTAATGGAAACTTGGATTAAACCAAACAAGTACATTTAATTTAAATCAATTTGCATAGCGCTTTTTACAATGGTACATTGTCTCAAAGCAGCTTTACAGAAATATAATTTTTACATTTACAAGCGACTTACT
>JAFFST010049611.1:491502-508772 GCA_022414735.1 Noturus placidus
TAGAGATTATATATATATATATATATATATATATATATATATATATATATATTTATTATTTATATATAGTAGTTTATTGTACTGAAAGGCTTAATTGGTAGCCTAATGTAAACTTTACCTACATGATCACTGTAATGCTTACACTGGAACTGTTTTCCTGAAATCTTCCCTGTATCCACCTTTCTCCAGGGATCAGGATAACCCAGATTTTTTATTTTTTGGGGGATAACCGGTATCATAATCCTACTAAAAAGTTTATAATACACATAATTGAGGTTTTATCCTGATCAAAAGCAAGATTAGATCCAATCCCAAATCTGATCAGATTACTTCTGAACAACGGGGCCCAGAGGTTAAGGGCAGTGTGAAAAGCTCTTTTATGTCATTGCAGTGGGAAGAAAAAAATACCAGAAGCTAGTACAAGTCAGCTGTAGCTGCTAATTGCTAATATTTGATGCATCAGAGAAAGATATGTTGTTGCTCTGCTCTAAAGTCAGACAAAATAGGACAACAAAATGGATTAAAAAGACAAACATATGAGATGCAGCACAATTTATTTTTGTTGACCTTACAGCTGTAGACACCATGTTTTCCAAATGACATTTAAGTCCGATAGATTGTCACTATCAGCAATTCCCAATTGACTGTGGCTCAGTCGGTAGGGCAGGTTGTCCTCTAACCGTAGGGTTGGCGGTTCGATTCCCGGCCCACAACCATGCTCTCCCGCATTCCCTGGTTATGTAAATGCATGTAAACAAAACAAGGATACAGTGGAAAAAATTTAACAAAATGTAATGTTTTCTCCTACAATTAAAATTTACAGATGCTAAGAATGTCTTTTATGATGTGCGATAAGAACACCTCTGTTAAAATCTCAGAAAATGTAGTTTAGTGTTTTATGAGGCTTTGGGTGGTACAGGACTAAGCAGGAAGCTCAAGGGTGCTTCCGCATCTACAGTGGCTTGGTATGTTTTCTGGGCTTTGCTTCTCCACCAGAGCTGGCATTTCCTGGGCGTGGATCTGTTGCATATATTGCCTAATACATGATAAACAAGAATTCATCACTTTATCAGATTTCACAGATGGATTCAGCAGGAATAAGTTCAGTGCAACTAGAAGCACCAGAGGAAAACGTGAACTTACCAAGCTGATCTGGACATGACGTAATGGATGTCTGGCACTTGGAAGCCATTAAAGGAGGATGAGGAAACTACAGTGTAAGCACCCATGTTTTCAAACAGCAGCCAGTCTCCCACCTGTTGGTCAGGCAGGGTACACAACTCCACTATGCAGTCCAGGTCATTACAGGTAGGGCCCCAAATACTACAGGGGTACATGCACTCATCAGCCTTGGGTTTCTACAGAGCAAAACCAAATAGTAAAATGTAATAATCTTTGCAATGATATGTAAATATATTGGCACAGGACATATTAATAAGGCTTAATAGAGCTAACCAAACATACAAGTTTATCTCCATACCTTGTGTGCAATGGGTGTTGGAGATTCAAGACCAAAAATTATGTATTGAAAAGATCCATAGACGCCATCGTTGACATAGTACATTAGAGTTCTGTCACTGGTCCCATCATCTTCATTGGTATCAGAGTCAGACTGCTCCTTCATGTTGACTTTTTTAGCAATGATGTTGACAGCCAGCGTATATGCAGAGGCTACATAGAATCGGCCAGGCTCAGCAATTATCCTCACACCACAGTCTACAGGAAAGTACTTATCCAGTGCAGGGTTGATCGCAGCAGTAATCTAAGTGAATCAGAATGACATTTTTGAAATTAGGTTAAAATTTCTCATTGAAACCTTAACCCATCTTAAGACCACTCACAAACAGAAATAAATGTAAGTAGCAAGCTAACCTCTTCAAACATCAGCATGGAATCATGAGAGCCAGGGAAGCCACCGCCTATGTCCAACAGGGTCATATTGTAGCCCAACTCAGCCTAAGGGAAGATGTAATTTTCAATTTATTAAATGGGTCATAACGATTTTTTGTGTTTTTCTTCTGTTTGGGAGTGTAATGTATCTGTTTGTGTATGTATAAGATCTGCAAAGTTGCAAAAATCATATTTTCCCCAAAAGTGATTTATTCTGTGTAACAGAGAATGCTTCTCTAGACCGGCCTGAAATGCATCATTCAAAGTCCAGATATTACTTCTGTAATTTCTCTATGCCACGGTGTGCACAATCAGTATAATCCCGCCTAAAGGCAGGAACAAAGTAAAAAGGTGAGCCTACATGAAATGGTGATTGAATTCACTGGAGATGCTGTGTGTTTCGGTGTGAAAGCAAAAATCTCTTTGTTTAGCTTTCCAAAAATGGATGAAATCAGTGGTTGCTGTTTATTTATAACACTGTTCCTAAGCAGTACAACCCAAACGTTTACTTGTAGGACAGCTTCCTGAACCCGGGTTAGTACAACCCAGGCTACACACGAAGGCTACTCTTGAAAAATGGGCCGATTAACACTGCTCGGACAATCTTGTGCTTCTGATTCAGAACCTGTAAGTGTGTTTGATTATTTTATGAAGTACCTGGTATTGACTAAACAAATGTAGAGTCTTGTGTTGTGGCTCCCTTGTTGACTTCTGCTTATGTGCTAGCAAAAGTTTGCTAAGTTGCCTCGGTATTGTGAGTGTGTGTATGTTGGTGGTCTAACAGAGACATTGATTATAGCTGCTGTTGTGATTGTATCTTGAGACGGTTTATATCGATCGAATCAAAAGAATTCTAGCTTTACAAAGATGTATTGCATGAGTAACCATGCACACACGGAATAGTTAGCCCCGCCCACGGGGCGTCAGAATTTACATCGTATCTTAAAAGTAAGGGAAACCACTGTGAAACATTTTGCTCAATTCGTGTTTGCAAACTTTCTTCCACTTGATTATCCGCATTTTCTGAATCGGGTTCAAACTGATACGGTAATACTGACAACACTCTTTAATTCAGCTCGAGTAGCGCAGCAAAATAATAATAAAAAAAAAGTCTTGACGCCGAAACTCCCGCTTCAGTGCTGCTCATATCCGGTGTAAAACCACTCACTCATTAACATACATGGCGAAAAAAATCGCTGTAGAAGAGCAGAGTGATTTTTTTGCCAAACTTCGGTGCAGTGTAAAACAGGCTATTGCTTTAGAAACCTTTGAGGTTAAGGCTAATGCTAAGGGGCATTACTTTTCCAACACATGCAAGGCTTTTGGTCAATCTCAACACAATGGGTCAGATGGCCAATCAGAGCACTCTGGGCTTATTGGAAGGTGAGGCTTTGGTGAAATCAGAGCATTTCAGGCAGCCTGGGAATAGAGGTACTTCAATAATGTACAGTATTTGACACAAAATGCATTTTTTGAACATTAAAGTATGTTAAATTATTCCAATAAAATAAACCAATAAACTTAATTAACGTTTAAAAGCATTTAAAAATCATGATATGAGCCCTTTAACGCAACAGTGATGAAGGAGCACTTTACATCATCAGACAAACAAATTCACAGCATGTGACTACTCACCCCCATGTCAAACACGTAGCGTGCATCTGCAATGGCTTGGGTGTATGTTGCTGGGTCAGTGCAGCCACTGCCTACATGAAAGCTGACTCCAATGATGTCCAGGCCCAGCTCCTTTGCCCGCTCCAGAAGCAGCCTACTGCTTTTCAGCGTGGCTCCAAACTTCACACTCAGATTGTACACTGCCTTAGAGCCATCTGTAACTATACGCAGCACTAGTCTGCATAGATATACAGTGAATGTAAAAAGTTTACAACCCCCTGTAAAATGGCAGGTTTTGTGATGTAAAAAAAGATAAATCATGTTTTGTACAAGGTACAAAATTTTGTCCTATTCTTAGAGGTGTCACTGTTGTGCCATATTTTCTCGACTTATTGATTTTTTTGTCTTCCAACAGTATTCCATGATATAGCCAATGTCTTAGAAATTTTTTGGAACCCTCTCCTCATTGATATTTTTCAACAATGAGATCACGTACCTGTTTTGTAAGTTCGTTGTTTTCCATGACTTTTCCAGGTGGATGTTACAAAAAAGATGTCAGGAAAATCCTATAGGAACAGCTGTACTTTATTTGAGGGGGTAATCAGTCACGTTAATTGAGGACAGGTGTGTCATAATATAAGTATTTAACATGAGTTTGGAAGTGATTGCTTGATTCTGAACACTGCCACATTCTCAGTTAAAAAAGGGATGGCACCCTTAGGCAGACTGGCCATTGGAAGTTATTTGATTGATATATTCTTTGTTGGTATATTCTCTTGACCTATATGGCTGACACTGCAATAATCCAATAGTTTTACACTGCCCCTGGCAGTCAGTATGAATGACACAGAACTGGCATTTTAACAGGGTTGTGTAGACTTTATATCCACCGTACATATCATGGTTAGATGGATTTAAATATTTTTCCATTTTTGTCATGTCAACACATAATTTCCTATACAGAAAGCTACTCACTTGGCATTGTCATGACTACGAGCAACCTTCATTAGTTCCACTTCACTATCAAAGGTCATCATTTGCACTCCATGTGCAGAAGCATACTTGATCAGCGACACCTGCTTGCAGGGGTTGGCATAAATGATCCTACTGGGCTCCACTCCCAGAGACTGCACAAGCTGGATCTCAGTCTAAAGGAGGATACCGATAAGTACAATTTCTACTACTGCTACATCTACTGGAACAGTGTGCAATTCTGTTCAAAGCAATGTACTTTCAGACAAGTAATTCACAAGCCTGGCTTGCGCAGTCAAAGCTTGCCCCCAGTGTTGCCAATGTCTGTACAATAGCCCCGCTATCGTTGCATTTCACAGCATAGAAAGGCTTGACACGAGGCAAGGCATACACCCATCTAAGGTGCTTCTTAAGGACATCCCCCAGGTCTGCCACATAGAAAGCATCCTTCTCATCCTAAAGGGAAAACAACGACATCATCAAAAACAACAGATCGATAGGAGCATGCTATTCACGTGACCACTAAACTCAAATAAATAGATACCACTAAAGAAAAATAAAATGTGATGGGGGACTCACTGATGAGGTGATCCTCTGTTCAACAATGTCCTTTGCACAGAACCCTTCCTCTAGAAGGGTAATTTCAAAGTTGCCAAACAAAGTCATGGTCATAAATTAGGTTCCAGCTGCAGACAAAACTGTAGAAAGTGAAGTGTTAACATTATTCTTCTGTTCATGACAAGCAGGCTATCTCTGCCATATTGAACGATGGCAGCACTCTGATCATTTTTGCATATTCTGTTCTGATGATAACAGTAGCATTGCTCTTTATAAAATGGGTCATTTTCCAAGTTTATCATTTGAAGTCGACAATTGATCTCTTACTGAATTACTAAAAATAAAATTCAATTAAAAAAGTGAGTGATTTGATAAACTTCAGAGAAAATATCAGTTAAAATATAACTGCAAGTGGAAGATTTCCAGGGTTTATGCACCCTTCACAAACCCAGTGGCCAGTTTTTGGCAAGTTACACAATAATAAAGAGACTGTAGATAAGGGGTGTCCAATATTATCTGGAATGGGCCAGTGTGGGTGCAAGTTTTCATTCTAACCAAGCAGGAGCCACATCTAAGACTATTGAAAGCCAAAATCAACTAATTAAACAGGTGGAATAAGGTGTACATTTACATTTACATTTATTCACTTAGCAGACGCTTTTATCCAAAGCAACTTACAAACGAGAGATACAAGCAAAGTGATATCAAGCAGAGAACAATACAAGTAGTGCTACTATACAAGATCTATTAATTGAGTACCAGAAGAAGCAACGTGCGCAGAGTAGAGGTGTAAGAGCAAATATTATTACTATTTTTTTTTTTTTTTTATGAGTTGGTTAGGTGTTGACGGAAGAGGTGGGTCTTTAGCTGTTTCTTGAAGATGGTTAGTGAGTCTGCAGTCCTGATTGAGGTTGGAAGTTCATTCCACCACTGAGGAACAGTTAGTGTGAAGGTTCTGGAAAGGGACCTTGTGCCGCGATGAATAGGAACTACTAAACGTCGGTCGCTAATCGATCGCAGATTACGTGTGGGAACGTAAGCCTTCAGCAGAGAGTTGAGGTAGGAGGGTGCTGTTCCAGACAAGGTCTTGTAGGTGAGCGTCAAGGCCTTGAATTTGATGCGGGCAGCTACAGGAAGCCAGTGGAGGGAGATGAAGAGGGGTGTGACATGGGTTCTCTTTGGCTGGTTGAAGACCAGGCGTGCTGCAGCATTCTGAATCATCTGCAGAGGTCTGATGGAGCTGGCTGGGAGGCCCGAAACTAGAGAGTTGCAGTAGTCCAGTTTTGAGAAAACAAGAGCCTGGACTAGTATCTGTGTGGCCTGTTCAGTGAGGTAGGGTCGGATTTTCTTGATGTTGTACAGGATGAAACTACAGGACTGAGAAGTTGTTGAGATGTGGTCTGTAAAGGTCAAGCTGTCATCAAGAGTCACCCCAAGGTTCCTGGCCGTCCTGGTTGGTTTAAGTGTGGTTGTGCCGAGCTGTACAGTGAGGTTGTGGTTGATTGAGGGACAGGCTGGGATGACGAGAAGCTCAAATTTTGCCTGGTTGAGCTTAAGGTGGTGTTCCCTCATCCAGGCTGAAATGTCGGACAGACAAGCAGAGATGCGTGCAGAGACAGATGGATCATCAGGCTGGAAGGACAAATAGAGCTGGGTGTCATCAGCATAGCAATGATATGAGAAGCCATGAGACTCAATCAACTGCCCTAGAGATGTCGTGTAGATAGAAAAGAGAAGTGGACCCAGAACTGACCCCTGTGGAACGCCAGTAGCAAGTTGCTGGGTTTCAGAAATACCTCCCATCCATGATACCCTGAAGGATCTGTCAGAGAGATAGGATTCCACTCAGCGCAGAACAGTTCCAGTGATGCCCAGGCTGGAGAGAGTTGACAGAAGGATCTGATGGTTCATAGTGTCGAAAGCAGCAGAGAGGTCAAGCAGGATGAGGACAGATGACACAGAGGTTGCTCTTGCTAGTCGTAAGGCTTCAGTGACGGAAAGCAGAGCAGTCTCCGTAGAGTGATTGCTCTTGAAGCCAGACTGCTTGGTGTCCAGGAGATTGTTCTGTGTGAGAAAATTAGAGAGTTGATTAAAAACAGCTTTTTCAAGAGTTTTGGAAAGAAAAGGGAGGAGGGAGACAGGTCTGTAGTTGTCAACTACAGCAGGGTCATGTGATGGTTTTTTAAGCAGTGGGGTGACCCGGGCCTGCTTAAATGAAGTAGGGTATGTGCCAGTAGAGAGGGATGTGTTAAAAATGTGTGTGAGTGCAGGTAACAGTGTGGGAGAGATGGACTGAAGAAGGTGAGAAGGGATAGGGTCAAGTGGACAGGTTGTGGGACGACTAGAGAGGATGAGTTTAGAGACATCAGTCTCTGAGAGGGGAGAGAAGGAAGTCAGTTGGGAGTTACATGGAGGAGGAGCCGGTGTGGCTCCTGCTTGGTTGGAATGAAAACCTGCACCCACATCGGCCCTTTCCAGAGAAGATTGGACACCCGTGCTATAAATGAACATACTTATCAGGGTTTGTGATGATGGCTAAATAATAGTCGTAAAATGCCTGCTGAAAACCAATTGGCTGACAACAGCAATGTTTTTGAAGTAACAGAGTCCTCATTCAAAATCCACTTGCAGATTAGCAGAATGATGCAATACACTAAATTTCAGCTTGATTGGACGTACATGATTAATTTAGTTAATTTGCTGCTTGTGTTTCATGATTAGCTGCTCGAAGCACTATATGATGATAGGTGAGGGCCAGGCCAGTAGTCATTCAGGCAGGACACAGATGATTTCTTTGACACAGGGATGATGGTGGTCATCTTGAAGCACACAGATACAACTGTTTGGCTCAGGGGAATGTTGAAGATGTCTTTTTAAGGACATCTGCAAACAGATCAGTACATTCCCCGTGCACCCGGTTAGGTATGTTGTCAGGACCTGCAGCTTTCCGTGGGTTGACTCTGTTGTTCTGTGAGTAGAAATCCTTCAGGGCATCTGGGAGCGAGGTATCATCATTTGCTTTGTCATCCAACCTGAAGGCAGAGTCTCAGGTTTTCAACAGTGAGCACACATCAGCAGTCATTCATGGTTTCTGCTTTGCACGTGTGGTAGCAGTGATTTCAGATGTGTGTCGTTAAAATCTCCAGTGACAATGAAAAATCTGTTGGGGTGTGCTGTCTGTACATTACTGATAACCCCGTAGAGTTCACTTAGCACTTCCTTAGCTTTAGCGCCAGGTGGAATGTACACCACTACAATGAGCATGGTGATAAACTCTCTGGGCAGGTAATATGGTCAGCATTCCACACTCATAAACTCCACCAGAGATGAACAGTAGCTTGAAACCACAGCGGCTTGCTTTCCGCACTTCCACTGCCTTGCATACCGTTTCCGGCACCCTCTCTTCTGGCCAATGGATCAGGTAATACCGTGGTCACAGGGCCTGTTTCACGTAGTAGCCCAAGGTCGTATAGCTCATCTCAAAGTCCATCGTTTATTCCTCCTGAGCTTTTTCCAATGTTCAGCAGAGTTTGGCAATGGTAGAAATGTACACCAGTGCTTCCGATGTACATCTGTTTTAAAACGTTTCCAAATAGGTGTATGCTACACATAACATGCACCATATTAGTAAACCCAAAGCGGCGAATCTTCTCTTGGTAGTAAGTGGCTTTTATAGATGTAAGAGGCCCTCATCGTCCGGTGAAAATTCACCTTTTTGATATTAAAATAGGTCACCTACGAGATTCATGTAGATCCGATGAGAAAGTGTTTGGGGGAGTCGGTCAGCCTGATCGTGTTATATTTTTCCCACACAGCAGAGCTGAATGTAAACTGTGATCTACCAAGGGTAAATAAAGAACTGGTTGTTTCAATTAGTTCAGCGTGATCTAACCATAAATGTCAACATGTACTGTGACATACTGAAGCAGAGCATGATCAGTATGCAGTATTCCAACAAGATAACGACCCCAATCACACCTCCAAGATGACCACTGCCTTGGTAAAGAAGCTGAGGGTGAAGGTGATGGACTGGCCAAGCATGTCTCCAGACCTAAACCCTATTGAGCATCTGTGGGGCATCCTCAAATGGAAGGTGGAGGAGCACAAGGTCTCTAACATCCACCAGCTCCGTGATGTCATCATGGAGGAGTGGAAGAGGACTCCAGTGGCAACCTTTGAAGCTCTGGTGAACTCCATGCCCAAGAGGGTTAAGGCAGTGATAGAAAATAATGGTGGCCAAAAAATATTGACACTTTGGGCCAAATTTGTACATTTTCACTTAGGGGTGTACTCACTTTTGTTGCCAGTGGTTTAGACATTAATGGCTGTGTGTCAAATTTACACTGTTAATCAAGCTGTACACTCACTACTTTACATTGTAGCAAAGTGTCATTACTTCAGTGTTGTCACATGAAAAGTTATAATCAAATATTTACAAAAATGTGAGGGGTGTACTCACTATTGTGAGATACTGTAGGTGTTTGTAAACTTATGGCCTCAACTCTATTTAGTAGTTTGCGTCCAATGTCTGTAACAATTCCAAGCTTAGAAATGAGCAATAGACTGTTAAAAGCCCTGATCATGAACTTGGTAGTGTCGGGATTTTAACTCTCAAACTAACTAACTTGCAGAGAACTTGCATCTGAGCTTCCACTGCTACATTTTACAAATGAAAAGTTACAAGGTTTGAGATAAACCTATGCTTGTGTTTATACCACAACAGTGTTTAATTCTCATGTCTGATTATTCAGAAGGTGTTAATTGTCTATAACAGCAGCTATGACAGTTATGTCAGCTGTAATTCAAATGACCGGTTTATATTAATGCTCTTAACGTTTTACTGATATTAATTAATGATTTATTTATATTGATTTTTTAATTATATGTTAATGTTAACAGCTTACACAAGCACTTGTATAGTGGATGATGGATAAAACGTTAAATGTGGTGAAAAAGGGATTTAAAAAATGATAGGGGAAGTGCTGTTATTGATAAATAATCCCTGACTGGTTGGTGTGATATGTGATGTGACAAAGCAGAGAGCTGCTACCATCAATATTTGGATTGTTTTCCCAAAGTGTTTCATTCCTTACATAGTGTATGCTACAGTATATAGGACAGTGCCCTTCCTTGTGGCTGTCAAAATATACAATATGAAAGGTCTGCCGTTTAGCCTAATAACTTCATAATTCACATGAACTGATGTAAAGATATTCAGGAAATGTATTTCACAGACATCTGCAGTGTCCATTCTAAATCTGGAAATGTGTTTAACCGCAAAGCTTTTCTTTTTTTAAACAGTGATTTTTTTTTTTTATTTCAACATGAATGTTTCCAAAAATTTTGCAATGAACAGTTTATGAAATGTAAAAGAAAGCATACCGCTGCCATGGAAATACCTGTAATTTAAAGAAATAACAATGTTCTATTCGGCTCTTATGTTAACTAACCAAGTGAGCTATGCTGAAGTGAACACCACCTCAATAACTAACTAATGAAAAAATAACTCGCTAACTAATGAAAAAATGCTCTTGGTTCAGGAGCTTCAGTAAAACTAATATTGGCACCCTTAGTAAATATGAGCAAAGAAGACTGTGGAACATTGTCTTTATTGTTCAACCTTTTGATATTTTGTTTAAAAAATTCACAAAAAATATTCTGCTCTCATGGATATCAAACAATTACAAACAAAACAGGTTTTTCAAAAAAAATTGAAAATTGTATAGCCATTGTATAGTGAAAACAATAGAATTTGCATTACTGTTCCAATACATTTGGAGGGGACTAAATGTTTAACACTCTGGGGTCTGACAGGGCGGCTGTGGCTCAGTCGGTAGAGCGGGTTGTCGACTAATCGTAGGGTTGGTGGTTCGAATCCCGGCCCGGGTGATCCCATGCCGAAGTGTCCTTGGGCAAGACACTGAACTTTAAGTTGTCGCCGATGGCAAGCTAGCATCTTGCATGGAAGCTCTGCTACCATTGGTGTGTGAATGTGCACTTGTAAGTCGCTTTGGATAAAAGCGTCTGATAAATGTAAATGTAATGTAAATGTTTTGGGCCCTGGAGAAGTTTTTACATGCCTTGACATTTGTGTTTTTTTCAGTTATTATAAACATTAACGGCTAAAGTCTTATTACACTGTATTCAGCACAAACACGGCTACAATAACATGTGAGCAGCATGAATTACATATTTGTATTTTTGATAAAATAATGGTTATGCATGGTTTTTGAAAAAAAACAAATTTTAAGTCACTGAAATCTAACACATACTAACACATACTAAACATTTGTTCACATGACTTTTGAGAACTGAATCTGTAGAATAGTTTTTGCTACTCTAGTCTACACGCATGACCCATTCATTCAGAACAATATAGTCATTTAACCTTTGTAAGACACTGAGTGTCAGAAAGGCTGTATGCAAGGTGATATGAATTATCATGAATATTGATGTGATTCACACCTGAGGAGACAAAGTCCCCTCCTCAAAGCCTATCAATGAGTAATGTGAATGTGGGAACTAGAAGAATGAATGTGAGCAGACTTATTGATTGAATTAATTGTTTGTAGCTTATTCACAAAATCAAGTTTAAGTTAAAAGAAGTAATCTGGCTATACAGCTTCTTTACATAAAGACTTAACAACTTTAGACCTACACTACTGTTCAGCACATGCATAACTGATGGGCAATCATCAAACTGATGAGAAGAAAAATTAACCAATTTTATATTAACATTACTAATCACTAATTCTGATAATGTGCATGCATAATAACAACAAAACAATTTTTGTAAAGCCACACAGGCACATATTGGATTATCACTAAGTATCTAAACAAAAATTGAACTAACATCTGTATATGTGGTGAATGTGTATCTATAATAGTGGGTGAATGTGTACTTACTCTTTCTGCTTTTTGATTGTGCTGCTGCGTTCGATTGCGTGAATGAATCTGATGACCATGATGATGATGGTGATGATAACTTGATGCTTTTTAAGGGATTTTTGTAGGCGTTTACCATTTTGCATAGATCGCCTATTTTGCATAGATCGCACATTAATGTTAATTAGCTGAGCCAATAGAAACTGTGCATCTCTTTTAGTTTCCTAAGGTTATATTGCTGTCAGTGTGATAAGTATTCGCTCAGTTCATTTTTGTGATGTGTTTCAGAGAGATTCTCGCAGAGACGGAGATAGCTGAAAGCGCACCCTGTTAATTTTCATTTCACAAAAGCACAAGGTTTTGTTGTTATTGTGAGTGTGCACAAATAAAAGTCATTTTTAATGATGTCCTACACTTCTGTATATAAAGTTGTTTCCACTGTCATGAGGAAAAAATCCAGAGGGGTTAAAAGGGTACACTTGTGTTCATTTTAAATCTGCCTGTGTTCAGCACTGAAGGGGTTACAGAGCTCAATGACTGAAATTGGATAACCTATACAGACAATGTCATCAGCATATTCACAGATCCGGCATACCTTCTGGAGGCCCTGTAGTTTGATATGTATTTTAAACATTATGTTTATCATTACTTACAGGCTGTAGAAGAATTTAGATAATTTAGTTTGTTTAAAGACAAACTATGTGGGATCCTTTCTATATACTGCTCAGGACTGGCAAAACCCGTACGGCGAATCTGCTAAAGGGCTGGGACGCTGTGACTTCAAGGAGCGCTGTCTCCGCTCCAAAAGTTTTTGTTTATCTCTAGACCCTGACATATATTCTCCTTTCTAGGGTTGTTTTAACCACAGACCCAAAGAAGGACCCTGGCACATATGCTAAAATTCATAGGGTTGCCTAGGATCCCTTATGAAGTTTCAATTAGACCAACTATAATTGGTATTGACTCAGGATCAGTATGACAGTAAGCCACCACTCAGTGTCTTGGCCCAAGTGCAGTACCACATGACTTCAAACATGTTGCCTGTGCATCCTATACCTATATCCTATATCCCAAACATGTTTGTCACTATGAAATATTCACTAGTTTCACTTGTCCAGTGAAACCACCAAGGAGATGGTACAATGCAAGCATCAACAACTGACCTGATGGCCCTTCTGACTTGTTCATTATCCACCATGTTGGCTAAAATGTGCTTTAACGACCCGGTGCATGATGTTACTGACATATTAATGACTGCTTTAACACTCTTAATGTAATTGTTAAACTGTGGAAAAGCAAATTACAAAGTTGCCTGAACAAACTTCGAATTCGAATCTTTTTTCTTGGCTTGCAACCTGATAGACACTAATTCCAGTTCACGCTCAGACATTACCAAAGCTTGCAGTGTTTGGTTATTTGTCCAACGATTCCAGGAGTCAATTTTGGATTTCTTTAGGACTCTGCTGGTCGCAGTGAATTTACAACGCACACACTTTTAGTTGAGCCAGATCTGATACTAAGCCCTCCATCTGTTTTGAGAGAGACACTGATTTGTTGAAGCCTTTTGCTCAGGGCTTCATCCCTTATCAGTAGCCTTGCTGAGTGGTGCTGCACTGATAATGTCTGTCTGGACACTGGAGTCTAGATATTCTAAGTGAGCTTGCTGAGTCAGCATTGTCATTCTGTGCATGGAATGTTTGAACCAACAGAGATGAGGATGAGATCGCCGAGATAATCTGCACCAAGACATTGAACACACGGATAATGCTTGTCCCTAGACTATAGAGGGCTCAGACATTGCTCACACGTGTTGAATATTTTACTTTTTAAATTGTAACAGGTGGCACACGGTGGCTTAGTGGTTAGCACGTTCGCGTTACACCTTCAGGGTCCAGGGTTTGGTCCCACCAGGGCCATGTGTGTGCGGAGCCTGCATGTTTTCCCTGTGCTGCGGGGGCTTCCTCCGGGTACTCCGGTTTCCTCCCCCAGTCCAAAAACATGCATGGTAGGCTGATTGGTGTGTCTAAAGTGTCTGTAATGTATGAATGGGTGTGTGAGTGTGTATGTCTCTGCGAGGGACTTGCACCCTGTCCAGAGTATACTCCACCTTGTGCTCCCTGGGATAGGCTCCAGGTTCCCCGTGACCCCGAAAAGGAGTAAGCGGTAGAGGATGGATGGATGGAAATTGTAACAGTAAATCAAGTAAATTGATTTAATTGTACAATGATTTAATCATAGAAAAAAAATTGGTTAAGGTAGCTGTGTTCTGCCTCACTGCTTCAGGGTGTCCAATGTTCGATCCTGAGCTCAGGATAGGTCTGTGTGGAATTTTGTGTATTCTCCCGGTGTTCACATGGATTTCCTCTGGATTCTCTGGTTTCCTTGTACCCCCCTAAAACATGCAGGTAGGTGCACTGGCTATGCTAGATTGTCCCTACAAGTGACTTTAAGTGTGTAAGTGTGTGTACATTGTGCACTGCAATGGACAGACATCCCATTGGTTGAGGGTGTCACACATATCTATCATGTGTGATATCTATCTATCATGTGTGATCTATCTACACATATCTATCTTTTACTGTGTTTGTTTTTAGATAGAAATTTCTCACAAATCTTCTCTCATGTACCTGTATGATCTGCTAAAGAAATTATAAATGAATGGGGAGTCATTGCTGTCTGGGACAAATTGGGACGCTTTTGTGTTCACACTACAAATGTTATGTGCTCGTACGCATCCCAGACAAACTCCGAAGGTGGTTTGAACCATTGGATCACAACACGTCACCAAGACACATTGAACCCCATTCACACCTCTACATACGTCTGTTTACGATTGGATTACAGAGGATGCATGTTAATACCAGGTGTGAATAGGGCCCGAGTTACGGCAGAGTCTCAACTCGGCTAGTTAGCATTCTACTGGTTATCAATGACTAGCTCAATGGCAGTGACTGTGGTATTAAAATGAAAGTTAAAACTTTGGAAGCTAATCTTTTTGCGTAGATGATTAGGTGAGATAGATGGGCAGACTTAAGCACTGCAGCATCACACTCATTAGGTAAATGAATTCCCACTGGTGCAGTATTGTGGGTAATGTAGGCAACCTTTAAACAAAGTGAAAATAGACCAAAATATTTTTTTTTTTGTTTAAAAAAGTATTTACTTAGAATAACGAAATAATTGAATACAAAGTAGTAATTTCAATATAAAGTAAATCTTGGACCTCACTGAAGATTACGTTAATTATAATAATTAATAAACCAGTCATCCAGAATGGAGATGGATTTTTCCTTTAAATAATCATCTTAAAACACAGGTTTTGCAGACACACATCCTGGCCTTGGACGATTCTCAAAGTTCCATTTAGATTAGGATGCAGTGAAGAGTGGAATTGAGAATAATTTAAGATGAGAAGCGTAAAGAGCCATCATGAATTATTTTGGCATTCATATTTGTGTTGTGTGAATATTTCTATGACTGGTTTTGACACGCTCCACTTTTCGTTTGTATACTTCAAGGTCCAAAATTTAATGTCTTTGTTCACGTCTTCCACCCAATCACATACGTAGGCTGTGCTTCAATGTGGCAAGTCTTCTATGCTAGATTCAGCTCCTCCCGGACTCCACTACATTATTTTAATTCCAACACACCTCAGAGGACTATACAGGTGTGCCATTAGTTAGTGTCATCTACTATTACATGGGGATGGTAGGACATGAGAAAACAACTGCGATAAAAATATATTTATATATTTATTCATTTAGCAGACGCTTTTATCCAAAGCGACTTACAAATGAGACACACTCACACACCAACGGTAGCAGAGCTGCCATGCAAGGTGCTAGCTTGCCATCGGGGGCAACTTAGGGTTCAGTGTCTTGCCCAAGGACACTTCGGCATGGGATCACCCGGACCGGGATTCGAACCGCCAACCCTACGATTAGTAGATTAGTGGACAACCCGCTCTACCGACTGAGCCACAGCCGCCCTAATATAGTAAAAATAGTAACTAAGAAGAAATACAGCTCCAATGACTATACTGAGCTCTTATGTTGTAACAGATTTACATGTTCGAAAACTATTATACTTAGTTTTGTGAAACTCTAGTTTTGGAATAGCATTCATCCTATGCACGAGTTTGCAAATTAAATACAAAAAAAAAAAAAAAAAACTAAATTAAATGCGATGAAATGTGATGTACCAAAGGGATGACATGAAATCAAGCATACAGACGTTGTATTCATGACTTCACATCTAACAGTGTTGATAATACTATGCAGTTTAAGTGATATATACAAATCTAATTATTTTCATTAACGTAAAGTTATCTGAGAAATGAGGCCAGATACAGAGATCACAATGGATTCAACAACAAAGATGGAAGAAGTCAATAAATACAATATGCTACCCATATTAATAACCTATTTGCAAGTTGTTTTTTTCCACATAATTAGACAATATCAGTTCATAAAGATTCTCCATTATTGTGTCTGGATTATTATTTGCTTTTTTTTATTTGTTGCAAGAGATCTTTTTATGACAAAGTTTCTATGACTTAATGTGATCAAAAGAAATATGCCCAAAGTAGATATTTTCAGTTGACATGTAATCTTAAGAGTTCATGTGCAACTCATTAGGAAACAAAAGGCATTGGATAATGCCACAGCCTCTGAGGGTTGTGTGACTGCATTAGGAAAAACTGACTACATTTGGGGTCACAAACCGCAGCCGAGCCTGGGATATCTTTATAGACTTATAAAATCTTTAGTGTACAACAAAAAATTTCTGTGAAATTATTAAGCAGCTGGCAGTTTTACAGATCTCATTCAAAGTTTAAATTTTTTAAAAAATATTAATATTATTATTTAGGATTTCTACCTGTTGGAAGGATTGACAATTTAAGCTGTGTAGCAGACAGATAGGACACTGAAATGACTTTCTCCAGCCACATCACCCGAGTCAGCACATTTCTTTGCTCTCTCTCTCTCTTTGCCAGAAAAAGACAGACACAAAAAGCAGATCGGTATAAGATCAAAGGGGACAACTTAGGAGAGACAGATGAGGGAATTAAAGGCAGAGAAAAAAGAAAAATAGAATAGAGTTTTCTTAGACCGATGCCCCTTTTACTCACAGCAATATGAACAGCATAGTTGCAGTATACAACCCTAATTCCAAAAAAAGTTGGGACACTCTGTAAAATGTAAATAAAAACGGAATGCAATGATTTGCACATCTCAATAATATTATCGAGTCGGGGAATTCCTGAACCAATATCGTTTCGTTAAATTGAAGATCGATTAAAATCGAAGAACAGATATATATATATATATATATATCTGTTCTTCGATTTT
>JAFFST010049611.1:509245-524698 GCA_022414735.1 Noturus placidus
ATACACATCTACACACACACACACACACACACACACAGAGACAGAGGAAGCAATTGCTGAAGCACAGATTGCATTTCGACAGAAGGCCTATATTTCAATTCATAATCTTTATATTTCACTACAGACTGGAGTATACACTACACACAAACTTCATCTCTTCACTTAAGGTACAGATGAGGATGATCAGATGTTACCTGGATTCAGAGCATCCAGGTTTTTATGGATTTTGTAATTGTATTTACTGTTTTTTGTGTGTCTTAACATGCAGTTGTAGAAATATGCTTATTATATGCATGTTATGCTGATCAAGTGTTTTATACTGATTCATCTTGAAAACAAATTTGGAACACAGTTCAAACTGCAATAGTGAAGCATCCTGTAATGTTCTTGTTGACAATTATAGGCTATTGTTGAACAGAATACAGCAGTGAGTAGGTAAACAAGTTATGTTACAGTTGGTTATCTTGAACGGTTGCTTAATATAGTAATAGCTGACAACAAAGTATAAGCTTCACATAAAGCAGCTAATCCTGAGCTGGCTTGAGACAATGCCAAACTAATTCTCAAAAGGCGTTTCTAAAATGAATTTCAGAACGGAGTATTAGGAGCTTGTGCATTGAGATCAGAATATAGATTAAATAAAAAATAAAATAAAACAGCAAATACACACTCGGCTGTAGATGAAAGATTTCTTTAACAATGTCCTTCTGGTTTAGACTACACCGTGGGACACAATAGGGGAGTGTAGCACAGAAGTGCACACACACACGTACAGATATGTACACACCCATACATTAAAAAGAATTATCCCCAGCTTCTCTCTCTGACCATATGGTCTTTCTTTTGCATTCCATGAAACCCACATTAAAAGCATAGTTTACAGTACACTTGCCTGTCCTTGTAGCAGTAGGACAAAGTTATTTAGAGGCAGCGTTTAAAACCTGAATGCATACAAGTGACTATAGCGGGAGTTTGGAGGCAGCGTTCAGAATCGTCCCCTGCCTCTTCCTCTTCCTCTTCCTCGTCCTCGAGTGTGAAGGTGACCAGCAGCCCTCCTGACCTTCCTCCTCTCTTCAAGGTGCTCCCGTTCGGCCCGCTGTTGACTTCGGTGTTTCTCAGTCTGTGTCAAAAAAACACCGAAAGAACAGTATGATCAAACATGAATGTAAATTTCACAATATTAACCACAAACTGACTGAACCAGTTGGTGAGTCCACATACTTTGATCTTTGCAATTATGTAGAACAATGCTGTTGGGGGAACAAAAACCACGCAGATCCTATTCACGGTGCATCCGGAAAGTATTCACAGCACTTCACTTTTCCCACATTTTGTTACATTACAGCTGTATTCCAAAATAGATTGAATCCATTATTTTCCTCAAAATTCTACAAACAATACCCCATAATGACAACATGAAAGAAGTTTGTTTGAAATGTTTGCAAATTTATTAAAAATAAAAAACAAAAAAAGCACATGTACATAAGTATTCACAGCCTTTGCCATGACACTCAAAATGGAGCTCAGGTGCATCCTGTTTCCACTGATCATCCTTGAGATGTTTCTACAACTTGATTGGAGTCCACGTGTGGTAAATTCAGTTGACTGGGCATGATTTGTAAAGGCACACACCTGTCTATATAAGGTCCCACAGTTAACAATGCATGTCCGAGCACAAACCAAGCCATGAAGAACAAGGAACTGTCTGTAGACCTCCGAGACAGGATTGTATCGAGGCACAGATCTGGGAAAAGATACAGAAACATTTCTGCAGCATTGAAAGTCCCAATGAGCACAGTGTCCTCCATCATCTGTAAATGGATGAATTCTGGAACCACCAGGACTCTTCCTAGAGCTGGCCACTCGGCCAAACTGAGTGATCGGGGGAGAAGGGCATTAGTCAGGGAGGTGACCAAAAACCTGATGGTCACTCTGACAGAGCTCCAGCGTGTCTCTGTGGAGAGAGGAGAACCTTCCAGAAGAACAACCATCTCTGCAGAACTCCATCAATCAGGCCTGTATGGTAGAGTGACCAGATGGAAGCCACTCCTCAGTAAAAGACACATGACAGCCTACCTGGAGTTTGCCAAAAGGCACCTGAAAAACTCTCAGACCAAAGATTGAACTATTTGGCCTGAATGGCTAGTGTCATGTCTGCAGGAAGCCAGGCACCACTCATCACCTGGCCACTACCATCCCTACAGTGAACCATGGTGGTGGAGGCATCATGCTGTGGGGATGTTTTTCAGCGGCAGGAACTGGGAGACTAGTCAGTATCAAGGGAAAGATGAGTGCAGCAATGCACAGAGACATCCTTGATGGAAAACCTGCTTTGTGAATGTCCTTGAGTGGGCACCAGAGCCCCGGCTTGAACCCGATCGAACATCTCTGGAGAGATCTGAAAATGGCTGTGCACCAACGCTCCCCATCCAACCTGATGCAGCTTGAGAGGTCCTGCAAAGAAGAATGGGAGAAACTGCCCAAAAATAGGTGTGCCAAGCTTGTAGCATCATACTAAAAAAGACTTGAGGCTGTAATTTGTGCCAAAGGTGCTTCAACAAAGTATTGAGCAAAGGATGTGAATACTTATGTACATGTGCTTTTTTTTGTTTTTTTTTATTTTAAAATAAATTTGCAAAGATTTCAAACAAACTTCTTTCACGTTGTCATTATGGGGTATTGTTTGTAGAATTTTGAGGACAATAATGAATTGAATCCATTTTGGAATAAGGATGAAGAGCTGTGAATACTTTCCGGATGCACTGTATTTTGATTTGTAAGTGCACTAAGTGGTGTCACCCAGATGAAACTGGGTTGTTTTTTGAGTCTGGTTCCTCTCAAAGTTTCTTATTCATATTGTCTCAGAGTTTTTTTCCTTGCCACCCTCACCTCTGGCTTGCTCATTATGGATAAATTCACACATTTAAAATCTACATTCTGAATTGATATTTCTGAAAATCTGCTTTGGGACAATGTCCATATATACTTCTCTTATACTGTATGGCAGTGTATGTGTGACTTTTTTGTTTGTCTTTGACCCATATGATATGGGGGGAAAATAGCTCTATGGAGTTTGTAGAGAATTTTAAAAAGCACTGTGTTCTGTCTGTGTGGTCTCAATACTTCACACCACAATATAATCTGCTACACAAAATTAAAGTGATCATTTGAAAAGGGTAAATAGTACTTTCTGGTCATCAACAGACAAGAAATTCTGCTTAAGAACAGCTTTGCTGCTATATCTGGCCTGTCGTACCCACTAAGCCGCTGTTAGAGGTTTCTTTTGCCCTGTGTTTATTCAGTCTGAACACATGAGTGACTGAGCCACTAGGACCACTAGGGCTTACAGTCCTCTAATGTTAATCACAGCTAAATTCCACTTTCACCTTAAATTTTCTCCAGTAGGATGATTACAGGATTGTCTGAAACTTTGAAATCTGTAGTCAGACACAGTCTTGAAATCATCTTTAATCTGTGACGGCACCAGCTAAAAGTGCAGAATGTTTCTATCTGGTACCGGTCTTTATTCCTTCACTTCTATCTTTTACATTCCTTCTTTCTAGAGCTACGCAGGTAAAGCCTTTAACGTATGTGTTCATATTTAAACCATTGAGAGGTATAATGAGCAACATAATGAGCACTGGACACAATGTCCCATAAAATTGAGTGGATTTAACAATGTAACAAAGAAATTAATCATCGTAATTCATTGCACAAAAACACGTAGTATGTTAAAATCAATAAATAATATAACTGAATAAATTTAAAAGATAAATTATAATACCAAAGCGCTCACAGGTTTATATTAATGCATTTGTTTTACTATAGTTATATAGCAGACAATCTACATAAATAAACATGTAGGAGAATCTCCTTTGAGATGTCTGTTTAGCATTTTTGGAAGGAGTCTCCATTGTCAGTGCGTTAGAGCGTTCCGGTCCTCAATGCCAGTCCTTCGCAGGGTACAATCACATACACACTCACACACACATTCATACACTACGGACACTTTAGACACGCCAATCAGCCTACCATGCATGTGTTTGGACTGGGGAGGAAACCGGAGTACCTGGAGGAAACCCCCGACGCACGGGGAGAACATGCAAACTCCACACACACATGGCCCCGGTGCGACTCGAGCCCCGGACCCTGGAGGTGTGATGCGAACGTGTTAACCACTAAGCCACCGTGTGCCCCATCACAGGTTTATATAAAATAAAAATTCCCTAAACACTGATTGTAACAAACAGCACTGCTGCACTGAATTAAAAGACAAAAGTGACTCCAGCTGACTTACTTAGTAAAAAAAATATTTTACTGTCTAAGAATTGGCGACAACACGACATCGTTTAATTTTCTACATTTATCCATTACTTCAAAAACATACTAAATACAATAAGAAAATGAAACAATGTAATGTTCATCAGTAAAGTAATTTCAATATTTTCAAGCTACTTTGTTTAAGAAGGAACGCAGCTTCTAAATTGATATGATAAACTGATAGGTTTGCCCTAATCCAACACCGTGAACATATAAATGTGTTTGGACAGGAAAGAATTTCAGTTATGCAGTTTCAGAGCTCCCACTGCTTTCCACCCCACTTTTATTCACACGACAAAAGTTGTTTAGCTTATTCATTTCATTTGGTTGAAGTGACCGCCACCTCTCTTTGACCTCTACAAAAGAAACTGCAACTCACTGCTGCACTATAATCATAAACAGATAATCCAGATTACATTGTCAAGTTCATTTCTTGAAGCATGCACTTTTCACATTAGTTGGCTCTGCAGAAATGGAAATGGAGTGTGTGGGCAAAGAAAAAAAAAAAAAGAAAGGGCAGACAAAGGCGTTACAAAGAATTTCTTCAGTACAAGAGTGAACATGACTGACATTCCTGGAGACTAGTTAGACTTTCAGTAAACATCTACGCCAAGCAAGCGAGATCATATATAAAAACCCCTGACAGGTGGAAGGGAATAAGATTGATTTTATCGTTACAGTGGCACCTGTCCAGAGTTGAGATATTTTAGGCAGCAAGTGAACAGTCAGTTCTCACAGTTGAGGTGTTGGAAGCAGCAAAAATGGGCAAGTGTAAGGATCTGAGCGACTTTAACAGGGGCCAAATTATGAAGTCTAGGCGACTGGGTCAGAACATCTCCAAAACGGCAGGTCTTGTGGCGTGTTCCCGGTATGCAGTGGTTAGTACCTACCAAAAGTGGTGCAACGAAGGACAACCAGTGAACTGGAGACAGGGCCATGGGACCCCAAGATTCATTGATGTGTGTCGTGAATGGAGTCTTGCCCATCTAGTCCAAGCCCACAGAAGTAGTACTGTACTAATTGCTGAAAAGATTAATGCTAAAGGTCAGTGCAGCACAGCTTGCTGTGTATGGGGCTGTGTGGCCACAGAACGGTCAGAGTGCCCATGTTGACTCCTGTCCATTGCTGAAACCTCCTACAATGGGCACATGAGCATCAGAACTGGACCATGGAACAATGGAAGAAGGTGGCCTGGTCTGATGAATCACGTTTGCCTTTACATCATGTGGATGGACGGTTGCATATGCGGCGCTTACCTGGGGAAGAGATGGCACCATGATGCGCTGTGGGAAGAAGGCAGTGTGATGCTCTGGGCAATGTTCCGCTGGGAAACCTTGGGTCATGGCGTTCATCTGGATGTTTGTCAAGTACCACCTACCTAAACATTGTTGCAGACCAAGCACATGTATTCCTAATGGCAGTAGGCTCTTTCAGCAGGATAATGTGCCCTGCCACACTGCATAAATTGTTCAGGAACATGACAAACAGTTCAAGGTGCTGACTTGGACTCAAAATTGCTCAGATCTCAATCCGATTGAGCATCTGTGGGATGTGGTGGACAAAACTCCAATCCCCCTCGCAAATTACTGGACTTAAAGGAACTGCTGCCAACATCTTGGTGAGAGATAAAAAAGCACACCTTCAGAGGTCTTGTTGCGTTCATGCCTTGATGGGTCAGAGCTGCTTCGGCACAATATTAGTCAGGTGGTTTTAAGGTTATGGCTGTATATACACATTTGTTTCTAAAAACCTGTTTATGTGGAGCATTTCCCATACAGTTCCCAGTGTAGGTCATTACAATAGTACAGTACACATGATAACAGTAAAATATTGGAACAATCACATTATTATAACCTTGTAGGCATGCTGTTATAGAAAATGAATGAACACCACAATCAGAACAGAGCCTCTAAGCACTAAGTCATTGCTTTTTCGAAATAGTAAGTTAAATGACTGCTCAGAGAGCTGAATATAATATTCTGCTAGAAAAGGTCAATGGGAATAAGGAACAATAAAGACTAGTGCTTTCATGTTACAAATAACCTGCTAACATTGAAGAGTGACATTTTCAAAAGGTAAAGCTTACATATAAATAAAAGCCTCTGAGACTAGTTGGCACAGTAAATTGTAAAGGCGTTCCTGAAAACATGCTTACCAACCCCACCCTCTACGGTAGTTATTTGTGATGGCACTTCTGGGTGCAGTTTCCCAAAATATGCAGGTGTAATTATAAATGGTTATGAAACATTGTATTGGATTTTAAAGCTGGACATGTACTGAATGCTAATAATTCTATTACACTAAAATTGTTGTCAGATATTTAGTTAATGACATTAGCATGCAGTGCTCACCTTTTTAAGAGTGAAGGTCAGCTGCTTGCTTCCGACTGCAGTGTCAGCAACGTTCAGCATCCCTGAGCTCTCCTCCAGCTTCAGACGCTCCTCAAGTGAGGTTCTGGCACAGATATATTCTTTTAGACTCATACAATATATATTGTGTCAAATAACTATAGATTCACAAAGCCCATTTAATAGACAATCATTCAGTTAAAGTTTCATTGTATCCTGCCATGGCCTCGCATTAAAACATGTATAGAGGCATGATGAAGAAAAAGATGGGCAAGATATGGCAGAAAATGTTAGTGGAACTGGTGAGTTAAGTGAATCGAAAAGGGTTAGCTTGCTTTGCTCATCAGCCAAAGCTAGTACAAAGTCTAGTATGCAAAATGTAAAGCAAAGAACTGATTTTCACACTGATTGGTGCAGTATATCATTTGAGTATACGGTTTCTCACAGGAAATAAAATGCTAGACCGTGCTACTGAGAATGCAGGGTAACTGAATTGACTTTAGTAGTAGATACTGTAAATAAAATCCCTTTGGTCAGTATTTAATGGGCTGAATGTATAAAGAAACTTGGTAGAACTACCCAATTCATATAACAATTAGTATTAATTTCTCAATTCTGCTAAACCTCTGTAAGGTATTGGCTGGTCATGTAACATCCATAGTATTTTTTATAAATTCCTGTAATCAAACAGCAGCCAAAGACATATGAGTAAAATGTACGAGTGAGGTGGCATACGACTAAGATTAGCTCTGCTCGTAAAACTGACCATGAACAAATTGTGGGACTAAATAACCATAAACGACAACCAACAACATTTAGTTAAATTTAAATCTGAGCAATCACGATTATTTATGGAATGAATTTCACATTGCACATTGTCATTGACCTTAACATAATAGTAGTTTAGGATAATTTTAGCATGTACTTTTGCATCTTCTGTTTGCGTGCCACGTCCCCGAAACTGCGGAACTCCTCTCCGGCTTTGATCTGGTAGAAGCGTGGCTGGCTCTGGCCTTGAGCCTGGATCTGTTGAGACTTTCTGACTGGATCTGAACTCTGCAGGCTGGTGTTGCGGTCCTGCTCCTTTCGCTCTTTAAACTGGCGCTCTCTCTGCTCTACTCGTAAGAGACGCCGCTGCTCCCTCACCTCCTCCACCCAGCTCTTATCGTCGTCTGAGCTCTCCTCTTCCTCGGAGCTGGGCCGTCCCTCCAGCTCCTCTTCCTCATCATTCGACTATCAGGAGGGAACAGATTTCAATACCAGAGTTTCATTTTCTGTCCGATGCATTATGATAAAAGCTTCAAATGAAGTAAACGCAGACACATAAAATCAAAAAAGTTACAGTTTGTGCTACAACGGATGCATTGACCTGCTTGTATTATCTTGTGTGTAATAAGCAATGCCACATGTTTCAAAAATAGATTCAGTCATATGTTAAAAATAAAACACCAGATTCATTAAATATCACTATGTAAACAATCATTTAGAACAAATTAACAGACCTATCAAATTTTAATAAAAATTCTGTTTTTATTACAAGACTAAATAAGGCTTAAGAGACTATCATAATGGTCTGATCCTAATATTGTTGAAATGTAAAATATTTTATATATATATATATATATATATATATATATATATATATACACACACAGAGAGAGAGAGAGAGAGAGAGAGAGGATATTCAAAAAGCATACATGGGTATGATGGTCAGGTGTCCACATACTTTTGTCCATATAGTTTATAAAGTTTTTTATTTTATTTATTTTTTTAGAAATAGTCCTGGTAAACTCTCACATTTGCTGATAATCTGTGACATACTGTACCTTTTCATTTGCCTCTTGCTCAGCTAACTGCTGTAGCTTCTCTCTCCTCCTCTGGCCCATTTGGGACACGATGGGATTAAGCAAGCGGAACTCCTCGCTCTGCTCGTCCACTTGGTAGTCTGGATCCTCGAACATCATTTTGAAACGGTCATCAGTCAGGATGCTAGAGGCGCCCTAAGAGAGTGGGAGAAATGCAGAGGGTCAACGAATCAACTGTGTTCAAAGAATAATTATGTGCTAGTAGGAACCATTGATGTCAGCTATGCTCCTAATGCTAACAGATCTCTCACCTTGGCCTTCTTCTTGGCTTTTCGTGACTCTTTACCCTCCTCCATTAGCTTCATTGCAAGCGCTTTGTTCACCTTTGGCAGATTCTGTTGATGTGCAAAAAAGTAAAGGACAGGTGAGGGAGATTACACATATAACAGACACATCATTGACTTTGAAATATGTAAGAATAAATGTACCAATGTAGAGAGTGTATGAAAGAGAGAGAGCGAAAGAGAGAGCGCTCAGTTCTGTAGGTATTGTAAAGTAAAAGTTACTACTTTTAAAGCCAATTCAAATGAAATTGAAGATCAAATATGCAAATTCACATTTCCAGGTAACAGACAAACTGTACATTCAAAATGTCCTGAGAATCAGATCCCTGATAGCTTCTGGCCATTGCTGCAGCAAGAAAAGGTGCTGTACCTTTTTTGATGGATGGACTGTTTCTATTCTATGCGTTACAAACGCACATCAACAACTGAAAAGAAACTCACCCTGGAGGTGCGAGGCACACATGCTAACCACTTAGTCAATTTGCCCTTCATTTAGGAATATTATTTATATCATACAATTTAAGACCATTCATTATAGTATTTAAGACAATTTAATACTTTAGGCCTGAAATTAAATTAAATTCAGAAAAAATGGCATCAGAAAAAATTCTTTAGAGAGTAGAGAGAGAGAGAGAGAGAGAGAGAGAGACTTGTCACCTTTAGCTGTACTCTCTGGACTCTGGACTCTTCAATTTTCTGCCGTATCTTGTCCTTGCGATATTCCTCATAGGCAAATGGATTTGCCATAGTTTTAACCTAGGGGATTGCAGCAAATCAGTGGCATGGCTTCATTTTAAGGAAGTCTTTAAAAGGTTTTAAAGACTTTAAAACCTCAAGTCTCCAAATATGATTAAATATTACTTGAAAGATTTGAGCACAAAATATTCATAATGCTACAAAGTTGTGATGATGACAAATGATCACAGCTTACAGTGTAGACAGTACCATCATGCTAATTAACCAGTAATTACTGAGATTATGTACTTTTATTCTCGCTCACACACACCTTGTGGTAGAGTCTGATGTCCATGAAGAAGCCATGCATGTAGGCCCTCAGCAGAGGTGAGCCAATCAGGTGTGTCAGACCTGAGGAAACAAAACCAGCCAAAAAGTTAGGTCAAACTGAATAACTCAAAGCCAAACAGGCTACAGTATAGTGCAAAATTAATGGAATAGCACATTAAAGAAGCGGTTTGTCATTTGTGCGCCCCTAGCTGCCTCTGAGGTGAACTGCAATGAGAATGAACACATGAACAAAGCTTCCTGTTAACTGTTCACAACCCGAATGTTGAAATTACATACACTGTGAGTTGCCATTTATTAAAAATTGAAAAAAATAAAATAAAATAACATAAATAAATAAATAAATAAAGAGGCAGAGCTGTGCAGTTTTGGCTGGGGGCAGAGCCAATTCATGGGCCAGAAAATGTAAATTACGTCAGAAAAATAAACTAGCCAGATTAACTGAATAATAATATTTGAAATGATATGATAAAATATTACATACAATATATATTCAGCCTAGAAACACTTCTCACATCAGTTCATCTTTAACTTGCCATAACAAACATGCTGGAATACAATGCTCCACGGTTTTCACACACAGCAGAAACATTCAGTAGATTTAGGGATCAATGATGCCTTGTGACGGTTTTATAATACCGCTTCATCATTTGGTATGGGAGGAGAAAGGAAACAGGGCAAAAAGACAAACAAAATTTGATAAGTTTTAGGCATGATCTCAGAGTCTCAATTCTGAAGGCCTTTAGTTTGTGTCACGATGTACCGGAACCAAATTGTTCATGGAATGTGTTGTTTTTAGTATTTCTAATCACCCCGCCTTTCGTCCTCACTCACTCTCTCTCTCTCTCGGTTCTCTGATTATCTGGTAGACAGAAATGGGAAATCTGGACAGATATACATGAATGATTTTAATTCTTTCTACCTCAGTGTAGATATCTGGATGAATCTTGAAGTATTGGTTGAAATGTCACATTTTGGCTCACGGTGCTTCCGTGAACACAGTGTCTTAGAGATGCTGTGCGTACGTTATTCGACAAATTCTGTTTTAGTCCACTGTGTTTACACGGGCGCAGGTTACCACATGATTCGACAAAGCATCTGATACCCATTATCTGACTGAACATTATAGCCAACACTGTCTGATATCCACTGGGGATTATTAAATCATAAACCGTGATTATTCAATTATAAGCTGTAACTATGGGTGGAAATGGTCAGTCTAAAAATCACACCATATCAGTGGATGTGAAAAAAGAAAAGGATAACAGAATCTAGCATGGTTATTGAGCAAACAGAGCCTACCGCAGATAAGCCGAGCTCTGGCTCAGAGCCAGAAGGAGCCAAAGCGTGCTCTAGCACTGATCCCAATGCCGCTGTGCCATTAATACAAGCAGGAAAATGTTTTACATTGAAACATCCTAATATTATGGAAATAAAAGCGATATGATGCTTTACTTTCGACAGATAAACCTGGTCATTTTGTTGATTCATTTAAACAGGTATGGTATATTCGGGCGGCTGTGGCTCAGTCGGTAGAGCGGGTTGTCCACTAATCCACTAACCGTGGGGTTGGCGGTTCGAATCCCGGCCCGGGTAATCCCATGCCGAAGTGTCCTTGGGCAAGACACTGAACCCTAAGTTGCCCCCAATGGCAAGCTAGCACCTTGCATGGCAGCTCTGCTACCATTGGTGTGTGAATGTGTTCTCGTTAGTAAGTCGCTTGTAAATGTAAAAATGATATTTCTGTAAAGCTGCTTTGAGACAATGTACCATTGTAAAAAGCGCTATACAAATTGATAAATTATTATTATTATTATTATATTAATGAAAGCATACTAAGGAAGGAGGCCTCATTAAGGTAACCCCTCATGTTGCAAAGAGCCAAACTACTCGGCCCGTTTATTGTAAGCAATAACCGCTATCAGGAGAAACGGATTTGATGGATTCTTTACTCACGCAGGGCTTGGTCGTCCCTACATCATCTCCCTACAACATGACTGTTAACTCTGTAGGCAAGCCAAATGAGAAGGAGTGGCATTTTACTCAGGACCTGATATTACTATATCATTAATCGCCTAAGTTCCTGAGTAAAACGCCATCCCTTCCTTACCCAACTCCTTTTCTGCTGATAGCGGATATGGTTTACAATAAACAGGCCGAGAAGTTTTGATACACATACACACACACACACACACACACACACTGCATTCATTACATATGACTAATCAAACATAAGACTATAAAATAATTCTTCCGATTTTTACAAGAGTCATTACAATGGATTTAGTGTCTCGCCCAAGGACACTTCAGTATGTGGAGTCATGTGGGCCGGGAATTGAACCGCCAACCCTACGATTAGTGGACAACCGGCTCTACCACCTGAGCCACAGCCGCCCCAATTACATCACTTCCAAAACTGAGCGAACAGACAGCATGTAAAATATGTGCGAGTACGTGAGACTGAGTAGGTGTTTGTTGCTCTATTGTATACCAGCTCATGAGTCCAGTGGAATTCTTTCAGAACTGTGTGTGTGTGATGGATAAAATAAATGTCATCTTCCCAGTGCTGCAAGGACTGCCACAAGACTTCACTCTACATAGTTTCACTGTACAGGACTAAGAAAAACAACTTTGTTATCTCACATTCTGAGAAATGCATCCCAGGTAAATGATGAGGTGGTTTTTTGCTTGATTACTGCATTTAGATCAAAAACTGTATTGAGGAATAACTGGGGGAAAACCCCAAAACAAAACAGACTTTTGGCCTTTGCTAGACATCTTGTCATCATTTTTGCAGTTATAGGCATCTTCTTATATTACATTATATATATTTAATTACTTTGATGTATTAAATAGAATTTGCAGCAATTAGGCGAAGAAAAAAGAAAGCCACATATAAGACCATAGAACTTACCAAGGTTGTCCAGGTCTTTGCGTGTAACAAACTTGTAGTCGTCGTAGACGGTACTCTCTGGGTTCTCCTCCAGTTCCTCAGTCAGGTTATCCAGGAAGGAGCACCAACGAGGTGCAGGACCCAGGGCCTACAGGACAATGATGATGGGAAGGCAAAATTACATTGTCACAAAACAAAGACACGACACTCGGGAGACCTACAACCAATAGTGGTTGGTTCAGAACCTAATCTGTACGTCTATGAGACATCCAATTGAGGTCCAATATCTGGATGTCTTGACATGGTGTGTTTTAGTCATCTGTGGACCTTCTGAAATAGGTTGTATCATTCAAATTTGTTCTAAAAACTCACTCTTTAGATGAACCATCAGTCATAAATTTTATACTAAGCAAACTTAAACAACTTAAAATGCATTAATTTAAATGAAGGGTTTATGTTTTGTCATTTAGTTTATGGTTTGTGTTCTTTTAACCAAGCCCATATGAAAAATCTGTCTTTCAAACACACAGGAGCACAACCTGATACAAAGGCACACAGTGGAAAAATGCACTTAGAAAAATGAAGAACAAAGCAAACGTTAAGGCTGAATCTGATTTATATCCAGCTTTCTACAACTAGGACTAAGGGTTTTTTCCCCACAAGCAACCTGTTAGTCTGCTTGGTAGGCCTGCAACACTGTCATTGTGACCCACAAGCAAGACTACTACCGCATAGGCCTTGCCCACCAATGCCATGGTGGCCTTACACGGTGGTTTGGGTGAAACATTTCACATGATTTATTTATCTTATTTTTGAAAAAATGGGTTAATATCACAGCTAGGACTGCCCACAGTTTGGGCTGTGTCCCAAATATTCGTAACACTGACGATATACGTTATCCGTTTGTTTCCTCTGAATTACAGAAGCATGGTTGCTTGCGTCTACCTGCATCAGATTATTCTGTACATCTCTGATGTTGAGATACACAAACTAGCCCATGAATTCTACCTAGCTATACAAAATGTCACAACATTCACGTTATGTAGTGTTATATATATATATATATATATATATATATATATATATAGGCAGAAGGTACAAGAACATCCGTGTCACCACCACCACCAGACCCCGCAACAGTTTCTCCCATGAGGCAGTCAGACTATTTAACTGTCAAACACCAAACCCAGTACAACTGCATACTGCTATTATGGAACTTGCTTTTGCTACCTGAAAAAATGACAATTAAAACTCAATTGACTTGTATATTCTCTCTCTCTCTCTCTCTCTCTCTCTCTCTCTCTCTCTGTGTATTTCATCAGGACAAGACCCACACAACCACACTTACTAAGAGGAAATTAGGTAATCATTGCCTTTAGTACACTACTAGTTTAAACAAAAAGGTGTGAGTGAAAATATGTACATATCTACAGAATGACTCATTTCAGAAGGAGCAAACCAGGGCATTCCTTCTTAAGCAACACAACATCTGAACAACAGGACAACTTTGTAGTTACTTACAGGAATGTAGAAAGTATTCATTTTGGGGTCTTCATTAGCAGTGAAGAGCATTCCTGTAAAATGGACCCAAAACAAGTAGACTAATGAGAAAAGAAAAATCCCATCCTTATAGTTCTTCTTAAAGATGGGCAACTCTTTGCAAATCAGGACATCAAGCTGTCTCATGAATCTTTAGCTAATTTCAACGATTTCTTGTTTCCAGACAGACTAGTGTGGCTACAGAGAATAAGAAAAGCACATCACAGTTATTGTGTAATATGAAGGATGGTAAAGTTTTCCTGCGGGCAGGCATTTCAAACCACCTCAGGGTAGTCAGTTGATAAGATGAAAGTACTCACCTGATTCGGGGTAAATACACACATCGTTGATGTTGGCCGGTGGCTCGATGGAAGAAAACACTTTACCCTGAAATGAAGAAGTTCTGTTTTGGACATAATCTAACTTCAGGCCAGTCTCATGGTGATATGGGTATTGATATTGACATAGAAGGTGTTGTGCTTACATTGTCTCTGTGCCACATCTTGATGATCTTCGAGTCTGCGGAAATCACCAGATCCATCTGTTTATGGAAATGGAGGGAGCGGATGGGCAGGCCGTAATAATGGTCTTTCACGAGCAGGGGACGAGAGGAACGTAGGTCATACAACAAAACCTGAAGAAGCAATGGGATGTTTATTTTTGCACATTTGTGGCAAAATAGCTGGAGAATGAGGTTGAATTATTACTAATGTTAAAGAGTTCCTTGACTCTTGGTTTTAGTATTGTATTTCACATGAAGGAACTAGATGTTCCACTAATTTTAGGTATTGCCCAGGTATCATCAACTGGAATGCATTCGAATTGATTTGAAAGTACAGCTGAACATTTTCACATTCTTACTGTGAATCTCATTACAGCTTGAGGTCTAAAAATCACATAATAACACCATGTGAGCTTTGACAATGCACAGCTTCCCATGAACACACTCAGACTTGGAACACAGACAGCATTTCTTAGAATAAAACATTAAGTGCTAGTAGGGACTGACCTGTCCAGTAGTCATGCCCACAGCCACACCCAGGGAGCCATTAAACTTGAGTGCACTGACAGATGGCAGGCTCTCTACTCTGGAAAGCAAAAACACCACAATACACACATTTATATAAAATATCCCAGCAAAATGTCTCTATGTACATGTGTATAATTAATAATTATATATA
>JAFFST010049612.1:0-27145 GCA_022414735.1 Noturus placidus
AAGGAAGTTTGGGGTTCCTTGCTGGAGCTGCTACCCCCGCGACCCGATTACGGATAAGCGGTTGAGGATGGATGGATGGATGAATATAGTGCTTCTTACACTCATTGTATTACAATATGTCATTACCCTGGAGTTAGGGGACATGTGCTAAATGAAATATACATTACTCTCTTCTGCCATTACTTTTCTGTTACCTGTCCACTGGACAGTGCTTATTGTTTGACGTTTGTTCTGTGGGGTAGACCATTGTGAGGCTGCTGTCTTGTAAGACCTTAGAGACACAAATTGCAACATGCAAGAGCCATCGTAGCACCAACATTCATCTCCTCCTCATCATGCTCTGTTATGTACACTACACAGTAAGTATTTTAAGGTCACATTTCATTGCAAAAATAATGCATGTCTATGAATAATATCATATGCATGCAGAAGATGAAGAAACATAACAAGTCACTGTTCTGTGATTACAATCTAATGTGCTGGAGCTTTGTGTTCCTTTTTATAAAAGTAGCAGAAATCTGTTGAGAGAAAATCCTGTTAGTTTAGTCTAAATGAAAAGTTCTCACTGAGCTGTTCACACTATATCAGCACTGCAATCACACCCTGATTTAGTGCCTAGACAAGAAAGTGTGGGGACAGGTGCCTGGCACCTCTCTCGTCTTTGCTCAGCCCTTAGAAATTATATAAGCACTGACTGGCCAATATACTCTGAGTTGGCATTTTATTAGGTACACCTACCTGGTTTAAGGATCCACCCTTTGGCCATTTTACCTGTCACAAATGTGTACACTTAGCCCCTACTGTTTGTTATAGTAAATTGATGTTTTTGCAGATCCACTCATTATCATAAGTAACATAAAGTTGTCTAATAACCCGCCCTTTATATGTATGATTATATAACCACTTTTTAATCCTCTTGCAATATTCATTCTCTCTGTCTCTGTGTGTGTCTCTCTCTTTTTCTCAGATGGGTATACCACAGATGACATTGAGTTTTATTGGCAGGAGGGAAGTTCAGTGACTGGAGTAGACAACATTGAGTTGCCACAGTTCTCCATCATTGACTATAAAACTTTGTCTAAGAAGGTGGTGTTTGCAACAGGTATAGCACATCTTCTCACAGGTGTCTCAACTTCTTTGCTTAAAAAGTCTATACTATTTTTTAAAAAGCCGTTTGTACTGAAATAAACAGTCTGTATTTAAGTATCTTCTTTAAAGGAAATCAGATGATGACCTGATAAAAACTACTCTCTTTTACTGTTTCAATAAAAGTAGAAAAATGACTGGAGGGCAATAGTTCAAATGTATTTTATTTTTATTTTTCACATTATAATAAACCTACCGTATTGATCTAAATAATGTAGTTAGAAAATCCTTGTGCTGGATGGAGAGCCAAAACAATGATTTTGTTAGTGTTACTACAATTACCTATTATTATTATTATTATTATTATTATTATTAGTAGTAGTAGTAGTAGTAGTAGTATTGTGTAATTGAATTCCTGGTTTGGTAGCAAACGTTGTTGTTATAGCAGCTGACCAGCCAAGGTTTGGATATAAAAATATCTAGACAGTAGAAAAATATGTCAGATTCTGTTTGCTAAGAGAGACCCCATAGACACTGCTCTCATCTCCGCTCTTTCAGGGTCATACCCTCGTCTGTCCCTGAGCTTTAAGCTGAAGAGAAACATTGGATATTTTATCCTGCAAACTTACATGCCCTCAAACCTGATCACCATCCTATCCTGGGTCTCCTTCTGGATTAACTATGATGCTTCTGCAGCACGGGTAGCTCTAGGTGTGTGCGTGAATATGAATACGACAGATGGCTTAGTACTATATTTGTAAATACCATGGTGCATTAATCACATGCATGTTAATGAATTTAGTTGCTGTAAGTACCTGATGACTACATGATAATTACATTATTGTATTATTCCCATTTTTCCCCCGTTTTATGACCTCAGTTGAATTATATTTAGTCTTACTGTATCTCTGTAGGAATCACTACTGTACTGACCATGACCACCATCAACACCCATCTACGAGAGACGCTACCCAAGATCCCCTATGTAAAAGCCATAGATATATACCTAATGGGCTGCTTTGTCTTCGTGTTCTTGGCCCTGCTTGAGTATGCATTTGTTAACTACATTTTCTTCGGCCGAGGTCCTCACCTACAGAAGAAAGTGGCAGAAAAAGCTGCTAAGAGCAACAATGAGAAAAGCAGACTGGAGAGCAACAAAATCCAGGTGAACAGATATAAGACCTGAGGTCATTTTAAAAGTAGTGCCACACATTCATACAGCATTTCTATCTTAAACCCTACATCTCCCTCTTTCTTTCTCTCAGATGAATGCCCATGGAAACATTCCCCTTACCAATCTTGACCTCCGCCTCACTGGGGCAGAGATGCTCGGTGGCCTTGGTGACCCTCGGAATACCATGTTCTCTTATGACAGTGCCAGCATCCAATACCGCAAGCCCCTGACAGGCTGTGACCTTTACGGCCGGCCGACTGCTTCCCTTGAGCGACCAATCAAGCACAAGAAGAGTCGCTTGAGGAAGCAGGCCTCTCAGCTTAAGGTGAAAATTCCAGACCTGACAGATGTGAATTCCATCGACAAGTGGTCACGTGTCATCTTTCCCATCACCTACACTTTCTTCAACCTAGTCTACTGGCTTTACTATGTCCACTAGGGGACAGCAGTGCACTCAGCTTAGCTTTCACTTAGCAGATCGGGTCAGGCTCTCTCAACCTAGGGGTTATTTAAAACTGCAATTTAATTTGATATCCTGTCACATATAAGCTATACAGTCATCTAGATAATGTAATAACTATTAGTTCCTGATCAGATCTTTCTGTTCATCACCCCTGATTAATGTGAGAATGGACTACAGGGGTGTGATGGTGCTGCATCCAACTGTGTAAGAATGCACTATAGGCCAGAGCTAATACTAACACTACAGCTACAACTAACTGTAGGCAGCATTTAAGTCAGACACTATGGCTTGAGCCAATAAACAAAGTTAATTCTCAGAATATGTACCAGCCTTTGAAATATTTGCACTGTTTTGTGACAGAGTTCATTCTACTTAAAGGACACTGCAGCTTTGGGTTTTATGTGTGTCTGCAGATGCGCACATGTGCTAACACAATCTTGGTGCACTAAGCTAAATACTTGCCTATTAGATAGTCACACTTAGCTCTTCTACACAATGTGTTACAAAATGATGACAAATAAGCTGAAAATCCAGCAAACAGGGATGTATACATATGGGCATAAGTTGAATCTTTTCACAAAAACTGTGTGAAAGTGTATTTCTTTAATTAAGAAGTCAAGTATTTAAAAAGGGGGGAAAAAGTCACCATAATGTATTGTACTAACAACCAATACCACACGCCATATAGGTTACTTTTAAATGAAAAAGGCTGAAGGAAAAGACACCGGAAGAAATCAAAATGTTCATAAATGCATGTTTTGCCAAATCCCCTGCATCACACTGGGTACATAATACTCAATTAAACTACCTTAAGCACAGAGTGAGTTCTGCTTCTGTTTGAAAGGTACGTGTCTGTAACAAAGGCCAGTGATTTATAGGTTTCTTTACAACCCTGTCGTTTGAGTCAACCCCTCTTCATTATATTAAGCTTGAATTATATTCACTGTGATTTGTGTGGTACCCAGGATCACCTCAAAAAGAAAAGAGAAAGGCCAAACTGCAAACAGGATCTAACTAACCTGTTATTTCTTTAGGCTTCATTTGTGCCTTTGAATCAAAATTGTGACGATTTTACAGGGTCAAGCCGAAAGCAAGAGTGAAAATCCGCGGTGAATGAACTTTTCTGGAGAACAATATTAGCTCTAGGTTTCCAAAATAAAATGGTTAGTTGAGCTTTTACGATGTTCTGTTTTAACATTTATAGATATCACATAGGCATGCTAGTAACTAATAGAAGAACATTCCAGTATATCAATGACAATCTATGACTTGGAGAGGATTATCCATGTAATTAATTTTCAGTGAGGTAACTGTACTTCTGCTCTTTAGTCAGTAAGAACGGCCTCTCAGTTATTGAAACATGATCCAGAACAGACACAGTTACGGCATATTAAGAATGTCTGTACACTTACTGATTTAACACTACATACACAAAACATACTATTAAGATTTAAGAAAAAAATACCTGATGACTGGGGATCATAGAAGCCCAAAAAAATGCTGTTGATGGTCTCATTTAAAACAACATTTAAAGCTGTTTATATAGCATAAATGTGAACTGAATTCATGCTTTTTCTCTTTGTGCTCCCATGCTGATGGGGATGTGCGGTACAGGAACATATGTGAGACCAATGGGTGTATGTGTATACGTGTGCTTGTTATGAACACAGCACAGTCGTTCTAAAGAATCATCTTAAACCATGAGAAACCTCAAAGGATTCAAATAAAATATTTCACCAAAACACTGCGCTGATGTTATTTGTTGTAGTGCTACGGAGAACACTTCTTAGAAGAACAATTGAGACTATTTTGCTGACATTTTGTGTTGGTAGGGGGTGTCTTAGAAGACACTGCTGTAGCATGGCAGCTTCCCATCCTCATGTATGACAGAGTATAAACTGACCTTTACAGTACCTCTCAAGAGCCCTTTGAAAAGAGTACTTTCACGTACAGATCTTAAGTAAGAGTGAAAAGATTCAGCTGCTCTAAGCTGAGCAGCCCATCTGTGCAGCATGAAGCAAATGGATGAGGGGTGGAACAAAAAAGCAACAATAAAGAAAAAAAGCAGTTTATTTAATAATCGATTCTGTCCCCCATCACACACTCACGGGGCTCTCCATAGAGGTGGGCAAATGAACAGTTAATTGAAACTGAAAGACTTTGCTAAAACAGGGAGGGGAAACGATGAGGACAATTCTAATCAGATAGACTCTGCTCTCATTAATTATTATCTGTTACAGGCTCTGCTCACATTAATTATTATATGTTGCTCCTGAATGAGCAGTGCTATTATCTACCAGGAGCTTTGACTGTGTGGGCTGTGTTAATGTGCATTAATTTCAATCTTCAATAATCAACGTGTTAATTTGAAATGCTCAACTCTATACATCATCTTCCATACGCATTCACACTTTTAGAACAGTACATGGTTTGTAACCTTGGTTGTATTTTTATTTATTTATTTTAAGGCATGGGGAATTTGGAGAATATTGTTACATAATCAAGCTCCTGATGTCTCATTAAAAAAAAAAATTTAAAAAAGAGAGAAGCAAATATTCAGTTATGTCAGTCCATATGCAATGCTGTTAAACATAATGATCTCAACTTCAGTCAACATCATACAATCAACTGAGGCTCTGAGTTACAGCTGTTCACTGAGGTGACCTCCACATAGGCTAGGCTCAATACACACTAATTCAGATACGCACATTCATCCCAGTCTTTCTTGTTCCTGTTTGCACAGTAGCATCATGATATCAAAGCCCTGCATTTCCTCATTCCTGAGGCATGTCCTTGCACATCCACAGCTCTTCATGTGCTCCATTCATTTCATCTGCAGGACCACCTATGAGAGCACACAGTGTGTTAGAGGAGAGATCAGTGCATGCATAAACACGCTAGTGTGCCACTCCAAAACAGTGACTAATTAAATTATGAGAATTGGTGCATGTGAGAGAAAGAGGGTACCTTATTAGCAGCTTCCAATGAAGTGATGAGTGTGTTTAGCTCTTCTTTGCTCATTTCTATATTTACAGCTCTCTGGATTCCGTTCTCTGTCAGGTCGAGACAGAGGTTCAGTAGAGGAGTGTTTAGAGATGACAGCTTATCGCTGGATAATGCAAGCTGAACAAAAAAAAAAAGGATGAGAATGAAAAAGAAAGCATTTTGATCAACCAAATCATCATCTTAACTAGCAAGGCTAGAAATGCACCAACACCATTTTCTACTTTCTATATAACCCTGATATCAGAATGCTGGGTATTGTCTGATTCCCAATACTGATATTCTCTTAGTAACCATGCAAGAAGATTGCACTCTTCTGCTGTAAAGTTATGCAAAACATCAGAGGCACAGGGACAGCGTGCTTTAAAACTGTGTCTCCAATGTACGTGTACAATATCTGTGTTATGACTGTCAACATTGCATGATTTCATGGCATAAAAATAGGTCAGTGATTCAGATTAATCAGATAGTGATCCAGTCTTCTAGGTTAGTATCAGTCCTAATAGCAATAGTCAATATTTTGTCGGTGCATCCCTAGACAGGACAACTTTGCAATGTTGTGTACTTTTAGCTGCCAGTTGAAGTCATCTAGTTGTGTACTGCAGATTCTGTTGGTTCTGTCCACCAGCGCTTGCTTGATCTCCTCCTGCCTGGCATGCACACACTGCAGAACAGCCTCTGCATGTACAGATTCCAGATTACCCAGCAATTCCCGTACCTACACACAGACGCACACACCAAATGCACCAAAATATTTTTTAAAAATTCACGAGTTACTGTGTTTAAGAGCTCAATATTTAATATGAAGGGTATGCAAACCACACACCACATTGAGCACCACATTGTTTACATCCTAATAAAATGAGATTAGTCCTGGATATTTTCTACATACATTTTGTATATTCATATTATACAAAGTGATACACAATATGGCCAAAACTACGTGGACATCTGACCATCTCACCCATATGTGGGTCTTTCCCAAACTTTTGCCACAAAAACCCTGTTTAGACAACGATTCATTTTCAAGACTGTAAAGCAATGTCACAACAGACAGCTGTGATATTTATCGTCAATTTGCATGGGATAAGCGATTTCTGTAGGAATTGCAGAGATGGCCGTGTCTTCTTCATTTATATGCTGACGATCCAACATGGCAGCCCAGTGCGCCATATGTAACGGGGTACTGCACCACTACTGTGTTTGATATTACAAGAGAGCTCCACTGAAGCAAAAGAAAAGTCGCAACTGAAACTTTATGCTTAGTTTCATTTTGAGGAGAACATCAGTATAAAACGCCGATTGAACAAACAGCACATAATCAGTCCGTGTTGGAGGAGATGTTTGCGAAGTTTACATTTACGGAGATTTGGCATTTTTTTTTTATTTATTTTATACATCTGAGCAGTTGAGGGTTAAGTGCCGTGCTTAAGGGCCCAACAGCTTGGGGTGTTGGAGTTTGAACTCATGACATTCTGATCAGTAGTCCAATGTCTTAACCACTGAGCTACCACTGTTTGAAATAAACATCCCTCTGTCAAAGTGGTGATTGACGACTGAACTTAACGTTGTGCACGAATCAACTACCTAAATAAATAGTGTGTGCACATTTGAACAGGATTACTTTAAACTGAGGTTATTTTTACAGGCTGTTTTTTTGAAGGTGAAAGACGCTGTAATCTTCACCGACTCAGCAATGCACAGTCTGGAAAAAAATGACATGAAGCTCTGGTAATTATTACATTACCGGACCTCCCCATATAAACTAGTCCTGTCCGAACAGCCCTAAAGTTGAAAGCACGCAATTGTACAGAATGTCTGTGTAGGTTGTATGTAGCATTATAATTTCTCTTCACAGGAAATAAGGGGCCCAAATAGATACGGTTTCCCAAGGTTGCCGTGTAAGTATTTGAGTGACCTGAGCCCTGACCTCAACCCCACTAAGCACCTTTGGGATGAACTGGAATGCAGAATGTGCCTCAAACTAGGGATGGGCGCTATCTTATAGTTGCGATATACCGGTAGAAATTCTCCCCACACTCAGAATTACTCCTCCCGCGATAATAACAATAAAGCCTAGTTGATGACGTATCTGACGTTCTGTGTACAATGGTGTGCGGCCTATTCGCAGCTCACGTGCAGAGTGAAAAGAAGTATAGCGGAAGGCGAACGTAAAGTTGAGGAGGAGTTTATCGCTAAACAAGGAGCTACCTCTACAATTTGGAACTGGTTTGGTTACAGAAAATCAGTTTTTCTTTTAGATCAATGTTTGTGTTTCTGAAGCTCTCAAGACTGCATGCAGCTGTCACTTGTTGTCAAAAACAGTGCAGCATGGTGCTAGATTTATATCGCAAGAAATACCAGAAAATATCGTGATATAGTTTTAAGACTATATCACCCATCCCTGCCCCAGACCTCCTCACCAGAAATCAGTGCTCATTAATGCTTTTGCGGTTTAATTGTATTTAAAAGAAAGAAAGAAAGAAAGAAAGAAAGAAAGAAAGAAAGAAAGAAAGAAAGAAAAGGCACATATAGGTGTGATTGGTCAGGCTTTGAACATATAGTTTGCGTAAACACAATTTAAGCCCTAAAATGATTAGATGATGTCTACTTTTATTATTATTGTTTTTATTATTTGTATAATTTTTTTCTGTGTACTGCTTATTTTGTGTACAGCAGTTTGAGGTGCTGCTTTTAAAAGTGCTCTATAAAATAAAGTTTATTATTATAATTATTATTAGCCACTGCCCTTAACATGTAAACATTAAGATACTCAACCTCCTGATCTGAGCATTTCCTCCCAACAGCGACTCGGAAGAAGTAGTTTAGTGAGCTGATCAGTTCTCCCCACTCCTGCAGACTCCATGTTTCAGCATACTCTATGTGCTTTGGGTGACTCCGACCACAGAGCCCATCCACCACCCTGTGTAAGAGCTGGACAAACAGTAACGACAATAAGTGTATTCATCACATGCATAACATGATAATTCATCAAATGACTTGTTTATTTATTTATTATTTAAAGCCACTGTATTTAGCAATATATCAACAGACCAGACTCTATCTAGACTCTGTTGCAATCATGGGCGTAACCACGCACTCATTGGGGGGTCGTGACCCCCCCAATGTTGAAATACCAATCTGTCCCCCTTAATATACAGGAGAAAATATTTTCAATGTTCCGCTTTAATTCTCCCTGCCAACGGATCTATCTTTTCTTCATCTATTCTATTTATTTTATCTATCTATTTATATTCTTTTTTAATATATTCACGTTTGTTACGGAAAATATGCCCCCCCCCCCTCCAATTGTACACTTGGTTTCGCCCAGACTCAACACATGTTGGGTGATGTATTTGATCAGTTTCCCCATGCTGTGGGAGCTTCTATCACTCAGAAACCACGTGAATTCAAACAGTAACTGTAATCGTAAAACTATCTTCTAAATATACAAAATTTCAGTAGCAAATTTTGGAAGTTTGGCTGCACACAAGGGGGGGGGGCGCGGGGGGGTTTAGCGTTTGGACCCCCCCAATGTCCATAACATGGTTACGCCCTTGGTTGCAATAATAATAATCATTTTAAAGATCACTTTAAAATGTGGGTCAGGAGAATGAGTTCACTCATAACTCCGGCGATTACATAACTGTCTTCAGTTCGTCTAGTGAGTCTTTTGTCGCGGTTATAAACAACGAGTTTGGCCACCATCCATCCATCTTCAACCGCTTACTCGGGCTTTTCAGGGGAACCTGGGGCCTATCCCAGGGGGCATCGGGCACAGGGCGGGGTACAGGGTGCAGGGTGCCAGTCACAGGGTGCCAGTCCATCGCAGGACTACGGAGACTTTAGACACGCCAACAACCTACCATGCATGTCTTTGGACTGGGGAAACCGGAGTACCCGGAGGAAACCCCCGACGCACGGGGAGAACATGCAAACTCCGCACATGCACTCGAACCCCGGACCCTGGAGGTGTGAGGCGAACGTGCTAACCACTAAGCCACCGTGCGCCCCGAGTTTGGCCACCTGGTTTATTATTGATGTTGTATGCTAGTTAAAACGTTATTTTTTTCCCCCACTGTCTGCACTGATATATTTATACACTTCACAATATGATGCACGTCAAATTATAGACTTTATATAACGACACACAATTCGCTTGGTTACCTACTTTAGGACACTCTGTTAGAGAGATTTTATCCAGCAATTTGAGCATGGCTGCTAGCAGGTACGCCTTCCTCAACACAACATCAGCTGACACGCATGTCACATGACTGAAGACCTCAGACCCGTGTTGCCAGTTTTCTTGTGTCACTTTCCTACGCTGTGGGTTTGGCTTGTTCGACTTGCATCCATTATACTGTATTTCACTGTATTTCATATGTCACCTTGAAATATAATAATTTGCTTAATTTCATACCACATATCAGTTGAAAGCAAAATAATTGAAACGTTAATCCAAAACAAATAGTTAACTGGTCTACTTATTTTCATGACAATACTTAATTTATGACAATCTCCGTAACCAAACGAGATTTTAGGAAATCACAGAAAGGTCAAAGAAGCTATTGGGTTTTTAATAAGGCTTCGTTAGAAATGTGGAATGATATACCCTTTCAATATTAAGGTTGTGTAGAGTTTGACAGGAGGTTGCGGTTCTGTTTTTTTGGACCGTTTTTGCCAGTAAAGACGCGTTTGTTTCAACGACCTGGCAACCATATTTTGAGGTACATTGATGTGTACCGCATTTAATTTAACAAAAAGAGTCCAAACTGTAACACGGATCAGCGCTGACACGGATTACAGTTTTGAAATATCAAGTCAGCAGTCGTGGACAGAGATTTATTATTGATATAGCATTTTATTTACAACAAAGGTACCAATGTAATTTTAACCAAACTAAATGTACAGTTTTTACAAGACAAAATAAAGTAAACCCGGAAGCACGTGCGAAATTTCACGCTAAAAGTCTTCTGTCTATGACAAGAAAAAGTCATCTGTGAGCTCAAACTGTCAGTATTCGGATCCGTGTACTGTAATGACCAGTTTTTTGACATGGAATTGAATTTGACTCTTGGTCCTTCTTGGGTAAGTTTAACCTCCATTCCCGTGTTTCTGCTGTACAAACATATATCACACATTATGAAGGGCTTGAATTATGAAGGGCTTATGACAGGGGTGTCCAATCTTATCTGGAAAGGGCCGGTGCGGGTGCAGGTTTTCATTCCAACCAAGCAGGAGCCACCCTTGTTGGTGAAGTCACTGATTTGTTTTATTTTCCACACAGTTCTCACAATGTTTCTTTCATCGACTGCTGTTGTTTTCCTTTATCAACCTGTTCTATGTCTGGTCGTTGGTGTTTTTTTCCTTTTTCAGGACATTCCAAATTGTTGTATTGGCTATTCCCAATGCTGACACAATGGCTCTAATTGATTTGCTTTCTGTTCTCAGCTTCAAAATGGCTTGCTTTTCTCCCATAGACAACTCTCTGGTCTTCATGTTGGTTTATCTTTTAACAACAAGTGCAGTCTTCACATGTGACACTCATGACTCAAACCAAGAGTAGTCATTCAGAGCTATTAATTATTTAAAGAATCACAGGACATACCTGTGTAACAAGAAGAACCTGTCAGCCACATGCTTGAAATATTTTTGATCACTTGAAAAATTGGGTGTGTTTAACCAAAAGGTGCCATGTTTAACACATCATTAGATTCTGTGGGGCATACCGAATCCTAGGCCAATTTTCAGCTAAATCGAATCCTGTCATCGCCACATCATGCTGACATACATTTATGAAATCTCCATAACGCTTTGTTGTTCAGAACAAACTTGGTATGTCATAGCCATCCTAACTTGAGGGTACCTGCACAGTTTCGGAACAGCACCACTTAGTGTTCATCAGATATGAAAAAAGCATATTTTTGCTTATAAAGTCTGTCCAGTTTGTCAGGATCCATCCATCCATTTTCTATATCGCTTATATTTCAGGGTCATGGGGAAACCTGGAGTTTATCCCAGGGAGCATCGGGCACAAAGTGGGGTACATCCTGGACAGGGTGCCAACCCATCACAGGGCACAGTCACACACCCATTCATACACTACGGACACTTTGGACATGCCAATCAGCCTACCATGCATGTCTTTGGGCTGGGGAGGAAACTGGAATACCTGGAGCAATCATGCAAACTCACACACACACACAGGGCATCTTTGAGAATCAAACCCCCAACCCTGGCGGTGTGAGGCGAATGGACATTGTCAGGCTTGGACCTGGAATTGCTGCTTGCAGCTATATTTTGTATTATTGTTGTTATATGATTGTAATATGCTACATGTTATTATATTATTGTTATTATTGACAATTATATGTGTACTGACTAAATAAGACCAAGTATAGACCATTTGTAAATCAGAATTGTGTGTCTAATGAATCACATGAACTAAGGAAAGTGTGTGTGTGTGTGTGTGTGTGTGTGTGTGTGTGTGGAATTAATATTCTATGTATTTTCAAAATACCCAGCAGTGAAAACCTACCTACCGCTATATGATAATAGATAAGATGACTTATTCTGGAAGTATTCTTATTATCATAATAAAACACTACTATTAAGGTGGAACTTCCCACATATGCAAATGCCCCAGGAGGTAGATGCTGCTGCAGTTGATGAACAAAATAGCTGGTTGCAGGAGGAGATTCCAGCTGTATAGCGGCTTCGAGTCGAAAATGTAACTAACGCCGAGAAAACTGATATATGAGCCGGGAAAAGGCTCAGCCACACACACTGATTTTTTATTTGATCTTTATATAAACCTCTCCTGATCATGCGGGAGATCTGATGAGTTGAGTGGGTAAGTTTACACTGGAGCTGCTGTGTTCTTTCACTCTACCGGTAACTATGTTGGCTTGCTAGTGTTAAATTAGCCGACCAGCTAGCAAGAAAACCGAGCTTAAACAAAGCCGGAGAACGAGTATGAGACGCGAAAATAAACTAATCATTAACATTTTTTTTTTAAGTTGGAAGAGTTTCCAGGCATCATTACGCTTGAATGAGAAGGCGAATGCTGTTGTTTAAATACACACACACGTACCATTTTGTAAAAGATGTGCTTGTTATTATAGGCTGTACCGGTTTACTCTACTATCAGTTCATCTGTACCGTTAGTAGGAAGCTTTGCTAATGTAATAATTAAAAAAAAAAAAACCCCAACACAAATAAAACGAGTGTGTATTTCGTGTCTAAGGCTTTGTTTTGTGAATATCTCGTGATTTCTACTTCACTAGTTCATACTAGAGCCCATGAGGGGTGTAAACTCAAACTGTAGTTAACGTTAGCTTTTGTTTCCTCCAGCGTGACTGTGTAAAACTTGATTTAAAAAAAAAATGTCACTAAAAAGCACATCATTTCCCGAGGAGTCTCAAGACTAAACATATCTCAGAGATATAAATCTGGAAACCAGTCCTAATGTTGTTTAAACTGAAATGGACTTAATCCAAAGGATATCAGAAATCAGTTCAGCCTGTCCGAAAACCGGAAATGAAGTAACAGAAAGTGTGTGTGTTGTGTTTTATGCCTATTTAATTGTACTGTGTGTTTGAGACAAACATAGATGGTTAATTATTTGAGTGCACGGTTATGTTTATATAGATCCTAATTGTTCCTGGATGCATGGGCGTAACCACGCACTCTTTGGGTTTCCCCATGCTGTGGCAGCTTCTATCACTCAGAAACCACGTGATTTCAAACAGTAACTGTAATCCTAAACCTATGTCCTAAATATACAAAATTTCAGTATCAAATTTTGGAAGTTTGGCTGCGGGGGGGGGGTTAGCGCTTGGACCCCCCCAATGTCCAGACGCTTGGACCCCTCCAATGTCCATAACATGGTTACGCCCTTGCCTGGATGGACTAATCAACACTCGGTTTATTTTGAGAATGAATAATTTAAATGGTGGTTTTAGGAGGTGCTTTTTTCACTTCCATTTTTTTTTTGTCAACCACATTTTCTAGCACAACAAACCAAACATGTGACTTCCAGAGCGCCATAAAGTTTACAGCTTTATTGTACATCTTTCAAAGTTAAAGTAATGTCAGACAAACAATTCCTTTATTGCCATAAAGAAAAAAGAACAATGGGTAATTTTGAGCAGAAAATATGTATATGTATATTTTGGGCTGGGTGCTGTTTTGGCAAGATGTCGCCACCATTATTTAGCAGAAGTCTTATTGTGAAACATTCACCAATTTTCTGCTACAAATGATAGCTGGTCGTTAACGTTTAATGTTAAATGTGTTGAATTACTCTGAGTTTGATCCAGGCAGTTGGTAAGCATGATGAAGGCTTCATCAACACAAACATGGCTAGGGTGGAATGATGATTTGGGGGCATACTGCTGTTTAGATAGTTGTGATTGTTGTTTTATGCTAGTATTAAGCTAGTAGTTTTTAGTTTTATGTTTACTTGTGTGTGCAGGAAAGAACTAAAGGCTCGGCAGGAAGCAGGGACCTGAACTGAGCCTTTCTACACCAGTCTTTGGGACCTGTTGGTCCACTAATGGAGTGGTTCCATTTGTTTCGGCATGGACGGCAACAGGTGGCCTCCACAGAGTCAAAGCAAGGCTGGTCCTCTGCCAATGACTCGCCAGCCTCAAAAGGTGATTTAGATTCCCGGGACCACTCGGGACACAGGCTTTCAGGAAAACGAAGAACAGTGGTGGCACGATATGGTCCACACCGGGCAGAATACGCAAGCACCTCTAAAGGTTATCAAGGGAACAGTATTCGGACCACCAAGTACACCATCCTCACCTTCATACCCATGAATCTTTTCCAGCAGTTTCACAGGTAAAAACCTCATATTTAAAGGGCCGGTATTTCACCCTTTACTTTAAAGTTATGTAATTCTTTATAACAACATAACCAGCCTAACCAACATAACCTTTGTAACCAGCCTTTATTCTTTACACATAAACATGGTTGGTTTTGCTACTGTGCCTTTAAGCCTGATTTAGGTAAATGATCTCTGTTGTGTGTAACATGAGTGATAATGGAGAATGACGTATCACCTCCTCCTCTGGTAAGTCACATGTTGAAGTGCATTGAATGCAGTACAACAGCAATAGTTCAATGGATGGATGAAATAAATGATCACATTCATATCACTTGAATGTTGACAAAATAGTAACAACAGGCAGTTAGAATCATGGTGTCGCATGTAGTGCAGAAAGCGACAACCTTTTTTTTTTTTGTATTTTCTCTCCTTAACTTTACAGACCATATATGAATTGTTTTATACTTCTACAGACTTTTGTTTCACAAAACCAGCTGATACATCTTGAATTCTTTTTACCCATACATTCTCTTGAAAATGTACATGATGCATTATGGATTTAACTCCTTTCTGTGTATCTGTGTTGAAGCCTTTTTGAATCACATGACTTACATAACTATAAGGTACACTTATTATTTCAATTATTTTGGTATTTTGCTTCCTTGTTTATACCGAAAGGGAGTTTGACAATATTTCAATATCATAATATCTGATAGAAGTTGGAGCACTATAGAGATCCAAAAACAAAACAAAAGAAAAAAAAAGAGAGATATCATATGGTTACAGTCACATATTTGCTGCTTTTATAACTCAAGTCAGGTTTTTAAAGGTTTAATACACTCTTATTTAAATAGTTTATGAAAGATTGCTATATATAGAAAAGTTTACAAACATTCCCCTAAACCTAATTTTAGTCTAATTGAAAACGTTGCATTACGCCCCTCGTCAGGGCTGAGTGGGTAGGAGGATTCTTTTATTTCCAATTAAGTAATATCAATATATGTGCTAACAGTATTATAAATGCAATTGTGTTGATTATTTGATAACTTTATATTGAGATATTTAACACCAAATATAACTAGGATTTAGTATTTTAGACAGGACCTGAACAATTGTGAGCCAGTAGCTATCAGTGTTTGGACATATGGCCCATTCCAGAGCATATGGCCTAGTGAAGCTGGTACTGTATCTGTCCACAACGATTGCAATCTGAGGCAACAGATGGAAACATTTCATGGAAAGATTTGATTTTCAATGTGTGACCATTCCGGAAAAATTAAAGAGCTAGATTATTAATGCATGACCGAGAATAGTTGGAAGTGGGGCAAATGCATACCTCCCTGTGGTTTGGGTCTCTGTAAATAACTATTCTTAATATTGGGGGTCTTTTTGTCCAAATAAATCAAGTTATAAACTTATCGAATAAAAAATGGCCTTGTTAATAAAGAGGGATACATTTAAAAAGATCTAGATATTTAGGCCCAATATTCATTTTAACAAAGGTAAGATTAGATCACCTTTCAGTGTTTTGCACTGCATGATCATATCATTCCAAATAAATTTGCTTAAAAAATTCAGAGGACTATTTGGTAATGTCAACCTCTAGATATTTGAAATACCTTGAGATTGTGAAGGGGAGGAAAGTGAATGTTTGTTTGTTGCTGAGCTGGTGGGTTAATTATAAACAATATGCTCTTCGAGAGATTGAAATTATACCCTGATACGACTCCAAACCTCTCCAGGGTTGATTTGATGACCAGCATTAACTTTGAAGGGTTGGAGATCTATAACAATAAGTCGTCAGTGTATAATGACTGTTTGTGTTCCTTCCATCCTCTGGGGATCTTACTGTAGGGGTGTATCTCCTCAGCCCCCTAGGTCGTGAATCAGTATATAATGTACAAGAGTTTGGGCACTGGTAAGGACCTTTTTTTTAAATCATGAAACACTTAAGTCGTTGGACTCAAACAAACTGTATATAGAACGTCAAATAAAGTTAAAAATCATGACCGTAAGTAATAATTTTAGAGCTACAACAACGATAACAAGCTGCTTACATTTGTAGACGAAGTTAGCTGAGTGTTCATCCCCTATTTTTTTAATTAGGGAGCTGGTTGAGACATGGTAGGTCTTTGCAGCCTGCCGTGACATGGCTAGTGATTTGATAGCTAGCATGAATAAGAAGAGAGAAAGGGAGAAAGAGGAGAGTAGTTTAATTACCGTGATGAATGTTGGGCCAAATTCAAACCTTGACTGGGCCATGAATAAATAATTGCATTCTACCCTGCAAAGGCCTTCTCATTTTGCAAGGAAATAAGAATCTCTGGGTGATTATGGTCAATGCTGGTGATATAAATAATATTAAGCAATCTTCTGATGTAAAAAAAAAAAATAAAAGCCAGTTTTTATTAAACCCTGTCTAATCTGCATGAATCGAAGAAGGAAGAATATTTTCCATGCGGGTATCTAAAATCTTATGCTAGAGATTTATCAAGCAGACTCACTGGCCTGTATGACCTTGGAGCTAATGGGTCTTTTGTCTTTCTTATGTATCAAGTAAATACATTTGAAAGTGCTTCAGTAAATTCCTCAAGTAGCGAAGATAAGATGAGATCGCTTTTGTAAAACTCGTGCATCTGGTCCTGGGGATTTAGAATCCTGCATATTTTGGATGACTTCCTAAATGATCAGAGGTCTTTCTAGGAGTTCCCTTAAGTTCACAAAAAAATCAGTTCTGTTATAAATAACAAGCCTTGTTTCCAAGTTCTTCTTAGTATCTGTATTCTGAGAACTTTGCTGCCTCTGGAGTATATAAACCATCAATGTGTCTTTTTCTGAAGTTGCCAAGATGGCTCTTTATCTGTCAGTTCTGCTAAGTGTTGGGCCTGGAGGTCTAGACTTACTACAACACTGTAGTTTTGAAGCAGATCTTTGCAGCTCTAGTTCTCTGGCACCAGGCTTCAGGACAATGTATTAGAGTCTTGGTGTATTGATGTCATGATTCTAAAAATAAGACAAGACATGCATGGCTTAGACACAATCTTTTCAATTGTCCTGAGTTCTTTGGTTGGGACAGATGCTATATCAGATTACCGCTGTGATGTAGACCTTAAGAAGAAGCCATTTAATATGGATCATTCAAACAATTGGCTGAGTAGGACTTTATTGATTTGTGCAATGTGCGGCATACATCTGCTTTGTTCTGTAATACAGTCCCTCCAGCATTTCATGATTTTTCAATCATGGAAATTAACACAAAATCAAGCAAACTCCTCAATATTCTAAGGAGCTTGCAATATTTCAAATTACCGCAGATTTTCCACAGATTTGGGCCAAGAGGCGTCATGTATCGTCATCACAATGTGCATTCAGCCAAAGCCCTCTTCAATTAATGTGCGTTGAACATGAGGACAGCTATAAGGTCTAATTTACCAATAAACATCACTGCATACAATTGCAATTTCTCCAACTGAAGTAGTTTTCCGTAAAAACAATAAGCACAAAAAACCCTCCGCAAATTGCATCGCAAATTCAGAAAAATGCCACAGCAAAATCAAGCATTTTTTTGCCACAACTATCACAAATTAATATTCAACAACACAATATCCTGTACAGACTGGTTATAGAATGTTTTATGCATCATTTGTGGATTTAGAACAATCATCCATAAGGTCAGCCAAATTCATGCTCCTAGACCTTTGTGCACAAACTGAATGGCATAGACTTAAATTGAATGAGTCCATGTTGAGCAGGTCTCTATCTTCTATCAGAAAGGTTTGAATGAGAGCTACAACAACGATAACAAGCTGCTGGTGTTTGAAAAGTAGCAAAGGGAATGTTTTGGTGTTTTGAAATATAGCAAAGGGAAACAGCAATTACGGATTATATTTCACATGTGTACTTTTATTAGAGTTGAGCAGGTAAATTCTTTGTCATTAAGTGAAATGTTGCAGAAAATAAAAAAAATCATGTTTAATGGAGAAAACACTGCATTTAGTGTTGTGACATGATATCTATCTTATACTGTATCTCTCATTCAACGTGCCAACAAAACAAGTCAGCAGAAAAAGCATGATGGTTGTGTTGTACTGAAATCTTCCTGCCATCTAACAGATGCTGTGTCTAAGGTGTTGTCCTAGTGTTAGACAATAAATTCTGAATAAGTGTGAAATCCCATACATGAGTATGAAATGTGATCAACTTTAAGCTTTCATTATTATAATAAGGATTCATCCCTCAAACCAGCACAACAAATGTTGCACAGCATACCATGAAAAGTGACTATACTTTTCTGATATTCTGCCTTATGTGGTTGGTACCTAAGCTTAGAAAATTCACATAGCTTGTGTGCTAAAGGGAGCATGGTCCAATGCACCTCTCCACATCCTTTATTGTTTAACTAAGGGCAAGAAAGCATTTGAAAAGGAATAGTGAAAAATAAGTCGTTGTAAAGTAAGGTTTGAGAACTTGAAACTAGTAGCTTGACTCACATGGTAGTTCTAAGGACTTGAGTGGGTAATGTGGGTTTGTCAGATTTGAGTTTATGTTTCATGTACTGTAATTGATTGCATGAAGCCACTCCTCGAGAGATCAGTGTTATTGAAAATAGGAGGGTCAAGCTTAGATTCATGCAAGAGAGAAGTTAAAACACCAATCGTGTGAAATGTTGTAATGTTGGTGTATTGGTTCACTTCCCACTTTCACACAGTCAACTCAGTGTATGTTTGAACCAGAGTGTAATTGTCAAACTGGGACTGGCTATAAGTACAGTATATAGTGGTGCTTGAAAGTTTGTGAACCCTTTAGAATGTTCTATATTTCTGCATAAATACGACCTAAAAGTAGACAAAGACTATTAAACAAATGAAAGGAAAAAAAAAGGTTTGACTGACCCTGGTTTTGACCCCGTTTTATTTAAAGAACAGCGATCTGTCAAAGACTGATCTTCACAACACATTTGTGGAGGTGTATCACAAAGAATGAAGACATCTGAGGACCTCAGAAAAAGAGTTATTAAAGATCACCAGGTTGAGTTTGGACTCCATCAATCCACAGTCAGACAGGTTGTGTACAAATGGAGGAAATTCAACACTATTACCGTCCCCTGGAGTGGTCCACCAACAAAGATCACTCCAAGAGCAAAACATGTAATAGTCCCCAAGGGCGCAAAGGAATCCAGGGTAACTTCCAGTCAACTATATAAATCGGAATTGGGTCACTTGAACCATGTAGTGTAAATGTAGCCATAATGGCAAACTATTTAAATCCTACCCTTATGAATAATGAATAAAGAATTAACAAAGCTGTAGCAAGTGATGTTTATCACCTCTGTGTCTGGAAAGTCCGAGCTTTTATAGACAGTATGTGGCCTTATTGAAACTTACTGTAGGTAGTTATGTAAAGGTTTTCATGATAATGATTTATAGTTAGTCATTTTTATCATGGAGAGTTCAACATTCGTTTTCCTTACCCTAATTTGCATGTATGGACTGTATGTATGGATTGGAGCTGTAAACATTTCTCATTTGAAACAAAGCTATGTTTTCCATGATTACTTTTAATCAGACAGGCATCTAATGTCACAGCTGGACAGACGCAAATGGTGGAGAGAATCATGTTAAAATTATATCACCTTAAGAAAGTAGAGAGGTCCTTTAGTCAAAGCAGAATGGTTGTTGTTTGAGTATATCACCGCTTCCAGAAAGTATTCGTCCCCCAGTGATTAATTCTCTTTTTGTTGCCTTGCAACATCAAATTAGTATTAATTCTCTTTGTTTTAGTAATCTGAATTAGGACTCTTTTTTAATTAATGAGAGCTCACATTACATAATAAATAACTGACATAATAAATAACTGACATTATAACAAAGTGGAAAATATGTGGCACAACCCAGATACTACCAAGATCAGACCAAACTGCCGCTCAGGCAAGAACTGCACTTGTCAGAGAAATGTCCAAGAGTCAACTACAACCCTGAAGGTATTACAGAGCTCACTACCTGAAATAGGATAACCTGTGAAAAGCTTAATATAATCAGCTCATCACAGATCCACCCTCTATGGAAGAGTGGCCAGAAGGAAGGCACTTCTGAGAAAGGCCAGCAAATCTGAGAGATTTTGGACAAATATTTTGTGGTCTGATTTAAAGTTGAGCCATTTGGACTAAATATAAAAGCATAAAACCATGAATATTTTGTGTAACCAAGTACAGCCAAGCACCAATAACAGGTAACACAATTCCTATGATTAAGCACAGTGGTGGTAGCATCATGCTCTAGGGTTTTTTTTTTCAGCAAGAGGTACTAGAAAGCTTGTTGCCATCACAGGCATCATGGCTGGAGCCAAATATAAGCAAATTGTTGGAGAACCTGTTCCAGTCAGCCAGACATTTGCATTTAGTATATGTTCAAAAATGTTCCAAAAGGGCAAGAACTACAAAGGAATGGTTTGAAAAAAGAAGGCTTGTGTTTTGAAATGGCCAAAGTCAAAGCCCAGACATAACTCCAATTGAAAATCTGTGGCTTGATCTGGAAATTGCTGAAAAAAGCCAATTCACAATGAGTCAGTTGGTGTGTGAAAAATTAGTAAGAATGGCTGTATAAAGTCAAAGCCCAGACTTGAATCCAATTGAAAATCTGTGGCTTGATTTTTTAATTAATTTTATTTTGGCAGAGTGGCAAACCTGTACTTCCTGTTCCTGGTGTTGCTGAACTGGGTTCCGGTGGTGGAGGCCTTTCAGAAGGAGATTACCATGATCCCTCTCATTGTTGTGCTCACTGTCATTGCCTTCAAAGATGCCATAGAAGACTACAGACGCTACTGCTATGACCAGAGGATAAACAACAATCTCACACACGTGTACAGTGGGTCAGTATGTGGGTACATAAATTTAAATAAAAATGGATAAATTTATGATATTGCCTCCCTTTGATTTTCTTTTAAGAAAATTACAAATTTTATCATCTGAAATGTATTTGACATGAGCACATAATCTAATGTTTATTCTAATATCTATGGCAAATAATCTATTTGGTCATGAAAGACGACCAAATTCAGAATGAGCATTCGGTAAATGGTAAAAAATGGTAAATGGTGCACTTATATTACACTGTGTCTCATTCACACACACACACACACTCCAATGGTAGCAGAGCTACCAAGCAAGGTGCTAGCTTGCCATCGGGGGCAACTTAGGGTTCAATGTCTTGCCCAAGGACACTTCGGCATGGGATCACCCGGGCCGGGATTCGAACCACCAACCCTACGATTAGTGGACAACCTGCTCTACCGACTGAGCCACAGCTGCCCAGCATGGCTCTTGTGGCAGTGGAAATAGTGATAATTTGGAGGATTATGGGTAATTTGCCTAGCTGTGCCACACTATATGCGCTATTAGATTCAGTGTATGGCCTGTGCCATAATTGCGTGTGACTGGCTGCACTTTCTTTGAATGAGAATAGCTTCAGTCAGGCTTACACACATATATAGTCAGATTTCCTCTAGTAGCAGCATTAAACATCATTGAATTACAGATAGGGTAATTGATATATGTTCATTCCAAATCGCCTCTGAATCTTTTATAGCACTTTGTGCAAAATCCGTTGAACCGTTTTACCTGATTTTTGATAGGTGGCATTTTTCCCAGTCTTGGCATCAGACATTGGTAGTCAAATACACAGATCAGCATTAACATTAAAAACACCTGCCTAATTTTGTGTAGGCCCCCCTTGTGCCGCCAAAACAGCTCTGACACGTTGAGGCATGGACTCCACAAGAGCTCTGAAGGTGTGCTGTGGTATCTTGCACCAAGACGTTAGATACTTTAAGTCCTGTAAGTAAGCGAGATGGTGCCTCCGTGGTTCGGCCTTGTTTGTCCAGCACATCCTGCTCCTTGTCATGTTCCTCAAACCATTCTAGAACAATTTTTGCAGTGTGATAGGGTGCATTATCCTGCTGAAAGAGGATACTGCCATTCAGGAACATAGATACCATGAAGGGGTGTACTTTGTCTGCAACAATGCTTAGGTAGGTGATACGTGTCAAAGTAACAGCCACATGAATGCCAGGACCCAATGTTTCCCAGCAGAACATTGCCCAGAGCATCACACTACCTCTGCCAGCTTGCCTTCTTCATGTAGTACATACTAGTGCCATGTCTTCCCCAGATAAGAAACACATGCACCCGGCCGTCCACATGATGATGTAAAAGAAAACATGATTCATCAGACCAGGCTACCTTCTTCCATTGCTTTATGTGCTCACGTGCCCATTGTAGGTGCTTTCTGTGGTTGACAGTGAACAGCATAGGCACTCTGACTGGTCTGTGAGTACGCAGTCTCTTACCTTTCTAGCATAGCCAGCAATTTGTGCTACAGTAGCATTTCTGTGGGGATCAGACCAGGTGGGCTAGCCTTCACTCCTCATATGTCTTCAGTGAGCCTTGGGTACCCATCGCCCTGTCTGTGGTTCACCAGTTGTCCTTCCTTGGACCAATTTTGGTAGGTACTAACCACTGCATACCGGGAACACCCCACAAAACCTGCTGTTTTTGAGATGCTCTGACCCAGTTGTCCAGCCATCCCAATTTGGCCCTTGTCAGAGTCACTCAGACCTTGCCCATTTTTCCTGTATCCAAACGTCAACTTTGAGAACTGACTGTTGACCTGTTGCCTAATATATCCCACCCCTTGCAAGTGCCATTGTAATGAGATAATCAATGTTATTCATGTTACCTTACAGTGGTTTTAATTTTATGGCTGATCAGTGTATGTCCATACAAAGCGGGCGGCTTTGTATGGACATATGGGCGGCTGTGGCTCACTCGGTAGAGCGGGTTGTCCACTAATCCACTAATCGTAGGGTTGGTGGTTCGAATCCCGGCCCGGGTGATCCCATGCCGAAGTGTCCTTGGGCAAGACACTGAACCCTAAGTTGCCCCCAATGGCAAGCTAGCACCTTGCATGGCAGCTCTGCTACCATTGGTGTGTGAGTGTGCTCTCATTTGTAAGTCGCTTTGGATAAAAGCGTCTGCTAAATGAATAAATGTAAATGTACAAAGCACATTATTTCTCTGCTTTAGGGGAGTTTGAATACAGTTTCCTTAGTCTATTTCTTAGGGTTCACCCATCATGTAGACACTTGGGTAGGTTGAGACCTTCAATCAAGTACAAGCCTCTAGCAACACTTTTAGACACTAGACATGTACAGAGTGTCATGGTTGTGATCTTGGGTTACTGTCTGAATGGAGTTTCTGTGCATTTTGTGTTTACTCCAGGTTCTCTGGCTTTCTCTCATCTCTAAATGCCAATAGGTGGATTGGCTAAGATAAATTAGCCTCAAGTGCAACTGAGTGTGTGAATGTGTGTGTGCATTGTGCCCTGCGATGGACTGGCATCCTATCCAGGGTGCATTCCTATCTCACACCCAGTGTTCTTAGGACTGGCTTCAGGTCCACAGTGACCCTGACCAGAATAAATTTATTACTGGAGTTACTGAAAATGAGTACTTATATACACACTGACAGTCAAACGTTAAATGAATGTCATTTTTGTTTAAATTTTTCTGTTCTTTTTTTTTTTTAAATGTATATGTTCCTTTAGTATTTGTCCTGAACTGTGTGTGTTGCTATCCTGCCATGTGTTTTTTAGCTAATGTTAGCTATCTTATATAGTTATCTTTGATGCAGTCATTGTCATCAAGTTTGCCCTGATTGTAGTGCAAGTAATATGCTGGATTTATACAAAATTTACTGACCCCTTTTCAACAAAATGTAGTATTAACTGCCATTATTGTATGTTTCAATTGTTAAATTACTGATATTATTTTGCACAGCGATCACACTGTTCTTTTATACGTCTCACGTGTGATATATAGTTAGTAGATCTCATAGCTGTGGACCTCTTAGCAACCAGCAGGTTGCATACTACAATGAGTTTCCCGTTAATCAGTTATTGAAAGCATGTCTCTATGCAGGCTGGTTTATGGCCCCTCAATTTCTGTATTTTAGCCTTATCAGGTGTGGCAGATATACACATCACACACATGCTCTCTTAGCATGAACTATGTACCGCAGTGCAAGCATTGGAGCTTCTATTAGAACTGATGAAAAGCTGGGGAAAAATGGTTCAAATTTAATAATAACTAAATATCCAGAGCTGATATGCCTGGACTTATCGGCCTGGAATCCAAAATGCCAAGATATGCAAAGGCTAAGAAGAGGAGGTTGGTGGTCCAAAGCTGGATTGAAGAAGCTGAGGATCGGCACCGGACGTACTGCGGGAATAAGATAAGGACCACAAAGTACACTTTCCTCTCCTTTATCCCCAAGAACCTGTTTGAACAGCTTCACCGCTTTGCCAACATCTATTTTATTTTTCTGGCTTCGCTAAATTTTGTGCCCATCGTGAACGCGTTTCAGCCTAAGATTGGAGTGATACCTATTTTTCTGGTAATGTCATTCACGGCAATAAAGGACTTATGGGAGGATCAACGAAGAAGAATATCTGACTGGCAGGCCAACAACCTGCCATGTAAATTGTATAACAGGTGAACAAACGTGCAGACAAACTGGATGCTAATCCAAAAATTGGAAAAGCCATCTTCGATTCACTATACAGTTTCTTTGAGCTTATGCACCTTCAGTGCAGTTAGTGATTCTTTGCTCATATTATTTCTGTTTACTTTATTTTTTAATTTTCACTTACACAATGTTACAGTATTCAATTATTCTCGTATACTTCTGGTTTAAAAATGTGACGCTTTTCTCATTTGAGCTTGTTTATTTTCTACTAAATGCAGTCTCTTAAAGCTGTTAGTTATTGACAAGGAATGCACATGTATGTAAGAAAACCTGAAAGCTATTTTCCTGCCCAAGTTAAAGGTGTAAATAATTGAGCTGTAATTTATGGCTTTCTATTGTTAGTCTTGGCCTAGTGATGTGCTCATATATCATCCTTTATCTTGTTTCTGCACCCCCCCGCCCCAATTTGTGGGTTCTTTTTCAGTTTGGCATTGTTCTAATTAACAGAGGTGCTGGCCATTTCAGATTAAATACAGTGAAACAATGTACTGTACAATTTTCACATGTGGAACTTTTGAGTATGATGTATTATTGTTATAGGCTAAATTTCAGGAGTTCTATAATGATAAGTGAGACTTGAGTTAATGGTTAATCCACAGCATAGTCTTTATAGCACTGACATTTTTTTGTGTGCAGATATCCAAAGTCCAGGTGCACTAAACCTGAATCAGGCCATGTTTTGTGTTTGTGTTTTTGCCTCTGAGAATACAGTGCAGCATTCTATACTGGTACACAAATAATCACACAGTCAGTGTGTACATGTCCTTCTCTCAACACAGAAATTTGATGTATAAACAAAAGTGTTGAATGCATTTCAATCACAATTTTCTAAATTAAACATTAGAGTATGTTGATCCATAATTAGTATACATGCAGTCATGGGGAAAAATAAAGTGTCCCTCCTTCCATTTTATGTTTTTAGTTTTCAGGGTTATCTTCTGTAGCCATTCAGAAGTCAATTTCCTGGTATGCTTGGGATCATTGTCCTGTTGCATGACCCAATTTCACCCCAGCTTAAGCTTGAGACACATTAGTCTCCAGAATATTCTGGAATAAAATACATCGTTGTCTAAATGACTGCAAATTTCCCAGGTCTTGTGACTGCAAAACAAACCCAAAATATCACTTGTCCACCACCATGCTCGACAGTTGGTATGGGGTGTTTGTGGTGATGCACCGTATTTGTTTTTCTCCAAACACAGTGTGGTGCACGGTCCAATCAGTCTGAACGATATTATTCCAGAACTTTTATGGTGTCTTGTGCCATGTTATTTTTGGATAACGGGGACTTTTTTCTAGTTACTCTTCCATGAAAGCCACACTTGTTCAGTCTTTTTCTTATTCTGCTGTCATGAACATTTCATGCCATGTGCTTGCAGAGGCCTGTAGGTCACATGACCGTAATTTGCTGAGATGCCCACTCCTGGGAAGATTGCCAACTGTCTTGAAGGCTGTCCATTTCTAAACAATCCAATGAATTTCAAATTGTTTGGAGATAGCCTTATAACCCTTCCCAGTTTGAAGAGCAGCAGCAATGGCTTCTCTGAGGTCATGGCTGATGTCCTTTCTTCTTGGCATGATGTTGACACACCTTCAGAATGTGCTTCAGAATACCAAACTGGCAAAAGTTCTGCTTTTATAGATGTAGTCACACTTCTTGATGATGAACTAATCGTGTGCGTGTCATTAGTTACATCTGGCTGCTAATTACACTCTGAATGTTCGTGGAAGTAGGAAGGGTGTACTTATTTTTTCCCCATCTGGTTTCTGAATGTTGGTTTACATTTTGGGGAAAAAATGACCACATATAGAAATCTGTTGTGGTTTTTTAGTTGTCGTTGTCACCTGAGGTTACAGTGGTGTGAAAAAGTGTTTGCCCCCTTCCTCATTTCCTGTTCCTTTGCATGTTTGTCACACTTAAGTGTTTCGGAACATCAAACCAATTTAAACAATAGTCAAGGACAACACAAGTAAACACAAAATGCAATTTGTAAATGAAGGTGTTTA